>CAJHUC010000880.1:0-104049 GCA_905146915.1 Ostreobium quekettii | reverse complement strand
TGGTGTTTTGAAGTCCAAAAAGTAGCAATAAGCCCTGCCATGCACTTTTGTTGATCAGCTGTTTGGATTGTGTCTTCCATCCCATTATGTGATCAACAAATATATATTTGTTGCAGGGTCCTTGCCTGAATGATGACCGCGGCAGATTGGCGCCTTCGCCTCCACGACCTGAACTCGGCAATGTGCAAGGCCATCGCCGATTGGCGATGGCGCTCAAGCTCCTTCACGCTCTCTGCGCTGCCCTCTATGGGAGCGCTGTCTGTGGCGCTCCCCTCGCCAGAAACAGGCTCTGGGGTAGGCACGCATATATCAGTGCGGAGAGGTCCTTTCTGCTGTCTCAACTTTCCGCTGAAAGAGGGCAATGTGGCAGCAGGACCCTTCATCGTGAGAAGGTCACTTTGCGTGCTCCGGGTTGCATCTCCGCTGGCTTCTGTGATAGCATCAGGGGTCGCTCTCATAGCACATTCGAGGGCAAATGGCTCAGTGGCATTGAAGTGTCGCGGCAAACTTTGCTAGATGGCGCGCGCACGCAGGCGGTCTGTGGGGTGTGTGTGTGTGGGGGGGGTGGCGAGTTGGGTGGGGGTTAGAGTGCGGCTCTCTGCACACATGACTGTAAACCTGAAGCCTGAAGCTCACTGGAAATTCACTGCTGGCATGGTATGGTTTGGACCAGGAGAGGGCAGCACATCCCCGACTACACCCAAACTCTCCTTCCACCCCTCGCTGGGATGAAGACAAAACTCTGATCCCCTCCTGCCCTGTGAAGAACCTTCACAGCAATGGCCCCTCACAAGCGCAGTCAATTTTGAACACTCTTCTCCGCACTTTGCAACAATGTGCACACAAATCTCCGAGCCCAACAGGGAGCAGTCGCCTCACCTCCGTCGCTTCCCGGGCGCCCACCCCCACCCAGCCCATCTGCGCCCAGGCACCGCGAATGACGTCCAACCTGTGGCGACGAAGCCCTGCCTTCCGCCGCCGGGCCAATGTCCCCCACGTCCTCCCGGTGCCCCACAGGCCGCCCGCGCAGCGCAGCCCCGCAGCCGCATGCACCCTCTGCGCACGGGCATGATATTCCCGGCCCTGACGGGACGCCCGCCCGGGCGTCGCTGCCCCCGCGATGCCCGACTCCGACCGCTGGGCCCACATCATAGGAAGGCGTGGCGCGCCGCCCGACCCAGTCGGCCCCGGCCCGCCTCCGCTGCAGTACCCTCTCGATGGCCGGGAACGCGTCCCGCGCTGGGAGCGGGTCGCAGGACGGCCCCTCCATGGCGCCGCCCGAAGTAGACAACCGCCGCGCCTTGTTGTCCCTCTGGTGTTTGCACGGTTTGCATGGAACCTCGTGCCGAAGGCCTTAAGGTCCTAATAAGGGCGGAGAGGCACAAAAACTTGCGGAATCGTCGCCAGCGCGCAACGGCCGCGCGTCGGTGCCGCTCCGCGCGGCCGGGCCGCTTGCCGTCTAGTTCAGCCGTCGCGGCGAGGGCTGCATGGAAGCATGAGGAAAGAAGGTCGCGTACATTTCGTGTTACGACAAACCTGCGCATATGCACATACGCGTCACCGCCGTGGTATGTCCAAACATATATGGAATAGACGCAAATACGTTTGTTGGCCACGTCCAGGGCCCCCATGTCGCCCCCACATCCGTGAAGGGGCTGCACCGAGAAGGCTGCCTCGGCGCCGTGCGGAAGGAGGCCCCAGAGGGGCGGCTCGACGCGGCTGCGGTCGTCGGGTCCGTTCCGGTCGGCGGGACATGCGATCGAGGAGTTGGTGGCGGCGGCCGCACTCGATGCGCCGCGGCTCAGAAGTAGACGACAGCGGAGCGAAGGCTGCAAGGTGAGTGCTGTCATGTGACCCTGCTTACTTCAATCTGGTTAGAAGCAGGCTTGTGCGCCTCTGTGTGGTGACGACAAGGAGCTGGAGGACAGCGGAACGCAAGCTGCCAAAACGAGTGAGTCTTTACAAGGTCCCAATTGCATCCAAGTCTGTCGTTCGCCATAAATCCAGCTACTGAGCAGCTGCAATCCAACTGTTTCGAGCGATGAAAAAATCCTACTGGCGCCGTCCGCTTTCAATCCTCATCTCAACCCATCTGTCCGGGTGCATGGAATGATTCCTGCGCAATCGGCCCCAGGCCCCCTAGTCGTGGATCCCTCCCCCTCAAAATCCACACAATGCGCACTTGTCTTGCGCTTATGTACACATACACACAGTTGACAACAGCTCTATGTTTTACAATTCTATTTCCCCACTTCCCTCCCCACCGGGGCAGCCAGATTATTGCCCCTTCCCGTACACTTATTGTACAGATTCTGTGCAGGGTCTTGCACCGACACATGCAGCAGGCGCTTGCACCAGTAAGTTTCACGTTGGCCAGATGCCTTCCGCTGGGGGCAGAGACCTGGGCAAACCAAACAACGAGAGTCACTAACCCGTGCCTGCATCTACCCAAAAGACAAACTTGGGTGCAAGTGCATCCACACATCCTATCCAAAACACCCTGTACTGGCCAAACTTGGGGATTGGCTGCTGGATGAATTGGCCGGTGAGCTCCACTCTCCTTCCTGAAGTGTCATGGTCACGGTGTCCAATCGTAACATAGCAACAGTTCTGGGCGGACTCTCCCCTGTCTTACTGCGTGTCCCTGCACTGGGAAGCGCCGAGCGCCACGCGATGTGACCTGGATGCGGCGAAGCTCCAATGCAGCAGCCGTACAACGGCAACACACTGATTACTCGAGAATGAGGTCCTCTTCGGGCCGTCAGTCAGCCAACAAGGCCTGGCACCTGGCTTCGTAGCCCCAGTGTTACGAAGGGCGCAGCAACGGGTCCAACGCGACATGTGTGACTTACGAGCACACACACAAACACAGACACACCCGGTGTCGGTCGGTTTCGGGTAGGCGTCTCCGAGACACTCGCAAGACGCATTCCGCCGCGTTTCTGTCCACCACCCCGCAACCGGCGCCAACACTCCACCCCGTCGCCGCCCGCCCGCGCCTCACCTCAACGGAGCCGGCGCCTGCACGGCGGCCGCGCCTCGGCCCTCCGGGCCCCGTCCGGCGATGCCTCGCCCTCCGGCCCGCGCTTGTGCCCCCCCGCCGATCGAGCTGCGCCCCAGGCGCGCCCCGGCCCGACCCACTTCCCCCGCTTCCTCCACCCGCGCTCCCGCGCCGATCCGCCGCCCTCCCTTGATCGCTTCCGATCGGCCTTGCCAGCCCCCCGCGCGTCGACTCTGAGCGGGTCCCGCGCGCAGGCCCGCCGCGGGCGGCCGCCCTGCCCCGCTGGGGCCCCAAGCGACGCCTCGCGCTTCCCGCCCACCAACTCCCCGGCCGCGCCCTCGGCAGAAATCCCCGGAGGTGCGAAACAATCCACCCCCTTCCCGCCGGCCTCCGCATCTCGGGGCTTCCCGATCGGCAGCCTCTGCAGCCTCTGGCACAACAGTGACACCTGCGGGCTGGCCCACGGCGACTTCGCGCGCTCCCTGACCCTTCCGCGCTCGCCGGGTAGCCAGTAGGGCAGCAGCAGCATCGCGAACCGCGGCGTCAGCCCCAGCGAGAAAACGTACCCCCTCACCGCCGCGGCGCCGTGCCTGCCCATTGACACCGCCGGCGATCCCAGCGGACCGGCCGGCCCGCCCTCCCATGCGCCCGTGGCCAGGAACCGCAGGAACGACGCCACAAAGGCGTCCACGGCGTCCTGCTCGGCCGCGCCGCAGGTCAGCCTCAGCTCCCCGCGCGCCATCTCGAACACCAGCTCCGTCTCCCCGCTTCGCTCATCCCTCCGCTGCAGGAAGCCGTCCGGCCGCTCGATCGGGCCCTCGCTCGTCGGCCATGCCGCGGGCCGGATCCCACCAGAAATTGATGCTTCGGGATTGACGGGTTGCTGCAGCTTGGGCGAGAAGGGGGGGGCGCCGGCGGGGCCAGGGGAGGTCCAGACGGCGGCCGCCGGGGTCGCGGTGGCCGAGGACATGGCCGGCCGGGGATACTCGCGGCGCCGGGGAAAGGGCTGGCGGATTTGGTGCGGTGCTGGGAGGGGGGGGCAGGAGAAGGCGCCGGGGGGCCCCGGGGCCTGGACGCCGGGGCCCGGGATTACGTGGGCGAACGGGGTCCACGTATGCTCGAGACGGCAACGTGAGGGGATTGGATGGCTGCTGAAGAGTGGGACGGGTGCTGGTGCCCGACAGCGGTGTTTCATGCGGGTTGTTTTCGGGAGGAGTGGGCGCCTTGAGAGCGATCAGTTTCTCGGTGCGCACGTGCCGCGGAGCTGCACGGTTCGTCCTGTCAGCAGGCAAAGTGTGATTTTGTCTCGCTTGGAGTCAGGACTCGTCCGCTCCCAGCGTCGATCCTTGGGTCAGTGTGTTGTATAAACAACCTGCGCCAACACGGTGGTGCGTTAGTACAGCCCCTGCTTGGATGAGGGCAGGCCGCGCAAGCCACGTCGCCACGGCGGCTCGCAGGTGTTGGGTGGTGCGAATCCGGGTTCAGCCGACAGCATCTCGTGGGCAAAAGGACTCGGGAGAGTGCTGCGCAGTGCGCACCCTAATCCGCACCCCAACGTTCAAAGCCACCTAATCGTTTTGCACCTTTAAGCAAAGGCCCTCCTGCACCAACACATTGTGCCGGACGTCACGACACTGCAAGAGGCGGGGGACAACTGCGAAAACGGGCAACTCCATTCTGTTGGATGGAAAGTACGTAAAAACACACAAGAAATACACCAAAACATAAACAAGAAATAGAGCAGAAAGCGGCGTGACGGCCGTCCCGCCAACAGTCGTTCTACACTTGCACTAGCCGCCAGTGCAGGCACCGAAGCGCGCTGGCCCCGCGTTATGTGCGCCGGCCCATCCAATAGTTCCCATTTGGCTTGCTCGCGGCAAGCGGCATGAAAGAGGCCAAATGGAATCCACACGCGGGGGGCGGCGCTGACGGCCACGCCACGAGTTCCGCCTGGCCAGCTGAGACGGAAAAAGCCATCGATGCCGGCCCGGCAGCCGGCCAGAAACAACGCGGGCAAAAGCGAAGGCTGTCTGGTCATGCTGGAGATGGGAAGGCCGCAGGAGCAGCCGCTGATGCTGCTGCGGGAGCTGGGCATGTGCAAGGGCGGAAGCGGCCCAGGGGGGTTGGGCTGGAGATGGACGGGAGCGCCATGGATGGGGAGGGCGGCGTGGAGCGCGCTCTGCTGCAGGCTCAGGTGCAGTGTCGGACCTCCGCCTGCGTCCTTGATGTGGAAACGGCGTCGTGCATCGAGCAGTGGATGGTCAATGGGATTGTGGACTCAATGGACTCCGTTTGTGGAGAGCCCGTTGTGGACCCTTGTCAGCGGCTTCGAGCGAATATTCCCAAACGGCACTTTCGTGCTGCGGAGTTTTTCTATGTGCACTTTACTTGCTTTCTTCCGTTGTAGCGAGGCAAAGGGTATTCGCACGTCCTGCCAACCTGCGACATGTGCTGCTTCGCCTGGGTCGACACAGGCCAGCGCATCATGATGACCCAGAGCAACCTGAACCTGGGTTTACATCCATGTCTAGTATCTTGCGAAATAGTGAGTTTTATAGTCTGTGATGCATCCAATGTTGCTGGCATTGCATTGGTTTGAGAGGTCTGAAGGTTACTAAGCCCCACATTCTTGTGGGCGATTGAAGACAATCGTTTTTATGCGTTTTAGGCAGATGAGCTGGTTGCATCGTGTCGTGTGAATCAAGATGACATGAGGGCAGAAATGGATGCTGTCCTAACGAAAGTGAAAGACGCTATCTGCGCCATTTCACCACACACAGTGAGTGTATTGGGTACAATGCCCAGCATTTGTGCCAAGTGGCCATTATAGTGCACTTCTGCCTGCCCCTGGGGTGTATTTTGCCAGGGAGAACGCTGTGTCATCTGAGTGAGGTGCACACACAAAAAAGCATGACTAGATGTGGGATAGAGCCACGGCAGTCATCTTAAGTAAAAATACATGACCGCCACAATCGATTTATCCTGCAGAAGACATGTGCACCTGGTGCCGTTTAAAATGCCTGAATTGTGCTCATCTTTGCCTTGGTCATGGGTGACATTTTATCATATACTGACAAACATAGTCGCATGATGCAGAAAGAAAAGCCCTGATGCGGGGCCCTCTGTTCCTTTGCAGTTGACCTTTGTTGCTTTTCTTTGTTGTGTGTTTCCATGTTCCACACGTAGGCTCCCATTATCCTCTGCATCTTCTCCATGACAAGAAATGAGGTGCAAAATATGTGTTCCCCTTCGAAATATGCTTTGTGTGTAGTGTGCTCCACTTCTTGTTGTTGAAACAGTGGTCAAGTGCCTGGTCCGGGAATTGCCCTCAGCACACAAGCATTCTTAAGAATGAGAAAGGCTTGCTGGTGTCCCTTTGCACAGAGGAGGAAGGTATCACAGGGCTGGGTTGATTTGGAGTGGAATGTGTGGTTGGGAAATTGTTTCATTCTGCTGCAGGTGTATGCCACGGATGCTGCTGAGTACCTCACCGATCTGGGCATGGGTGCTAAGGTGCGAAAGGAGCTCAGAGGTTGCATGAATGTCATGCATCGTTGCTGCATCTGGGACACTACCCTCAGGCATTGATTCCTATCTGGAAATGGTCACATGAGTTGTGGCAGTGGTGGTGGTGGATTGTGGTGCGGTTGTGGTGGTGGATTTTTTGGGAAATGGTAGCTGATCAGCAACTGGCAATTCCAATCTTTTGCCAAATATATGAGCGTGCATCTGTCTTCTGGCTGTGTTTCCCACCAGTCTTGCTGTCAACTTCCATGCAGTGTGTTCCTGACTGAAACCTCTTCCATGAATGGCACTGGTGCTGTCCAGCTGTAGCCAAGAAACAAACAGAACAGAAGTGACCTTGCCAGACAATGGTGCAAGGCAATTCTGTGATCGCTTGCGGCGGCACGCAGCATCAAAAGCTGTTGACTGATATGCAGATACAAGCCAATGCTGTCTGAAGGCCTGAACTTAGTGCAGACACAAGCCAGGATTGCTGCAATGAAAGCAGTAATTCTTCATTCGCCCTGTTGTGCAGATGACGCTTGAATTCGTTCCCCCCACAGAGGTCTTCTGGATAGGGAGCTACTCTCTGGGCACCTTGACACAGGACAACCTTGTGACAGACCTGGCGGTAAGAATGCCGGACTCATGCTTTCCTGCAGCCTCACGGGACTTCCTACACTACCGCTATCACGCAAAGCGGCTTCTGTACTTGACCTGCATGCAGCGGAGGCTGCAAGAGCAGGAGCTCATGGCATCGCATCATTATGGGGTGCTCAGGAATGACCCAAGGCGACCTGTGCTGGAATTTGTGCCAGGACTGAAATTGTCCTTCCGTGGATTGAGGTACTTGGAGAACACTGGAGTCGTGAGTTATGGCCACTTGTCACTGCAGGGGCTGTTGTTGCTGTTGCTGCTCACATCATCGCGATGGGTGCAATGTGTGCCATTGCACTGGTGCCTACTGCCTGTTGGTGGGACAGTTGGGGAACAACAAACAGAGAAGTGATGAACATCATAAAATGATTATTAGTATGACTATGATGAGAAAGAGATGAGCACCTTGTTGACAATCGTTTGCAGAGAAGCAATTAAGGAGACAGCTAGGAGGACAATGTTGTTTATATGCTGTTCATCATGGATCCTGACACAGAGCATGAATGGATAGTAAAAGGGATACGGACAGAACAGCGAATCGATCACGTTCTTCTGCTGCTGGAATTATGAATAAGTACTTGCATGTCATCTGCATATCCACATTGCTTGCACTGGACCTCTGCATATTATGCTGAGGAGTGTTCTCACTGGCGAACATGAGCAGTACCCTTTGGCCGCCCTGTTGTCAAGTAGATGGTTGAAAGTAATTGTGTGCAGGATTCGTGTTATTCCCATCACTTCACCACAGTGCTTTCCCATGAGACGCCTGGGTCCTGACCGCAGCAGTGTTGGCAACGGCCAAGGCAAGGGGAAAAAACAGGAAAAGCTGGCATCCAGCACAAACTACAATGGCTCTGTCCTTGGCGACATGCTTGCCAAGGAGCATCATGAGTACCTGCAGCAAATTCTGGGGAAGAAGGATGGCAGCGCATATCTTGATGCTATTATTCTCTTGAAGGTGCGATCCATTGCCTGGTGGTAACTGCTAATGTGTATTACGTTGCCTCGCAAATCAGCTCCTGTTGTGTGGCCACCATTGCAGCCATGGAAGCAGCAAACCAAAGGTGAACCAAATTGGATAGTCCACAGCCAAGCATAGTTTTCGAGGCACTGCTGTGTTTGTTTCCAGGCGAATGTTGCTGCCCAAGGAGGCACATGCACCAGTTCATCTTGGTATCTGCCCCTGCTCTTGTGTATGTAACCAAATTCAGTTTAACCGTAAGGCGACTACGTTGTCTTATCTTGCTCTGGCGGTCAGCATTTGCCTACTAGTAGTTGCATTCATTGCCGAATCGATAATTCCATCATTTACACAGCACCAAAGAAACTGGGACAGAGGCAACCTGGTCTGGAGCTGGTGTTTGCCTGGAGGCACTGGTCTTTTGTGGGACTGTTTTGTCTGAAATTGGTGCCATTCTGCAGGAATGGGCTCGTGCACACCGCCTGGGTGGTCCAAATGGCATGTCTGGCTTCGTGTGGGCAATGATAGTGGCACATCTGGTTGAGACTCGAGCAGTGGTGAGGGGCAACTGTTGTATTGGTGGTTGGTGTGAACAAATAGGAATATAACTGCCATTCTTCCCTGTTGGGGGCAAGGGTCCAGGCGATGCTTTTACAAGTGACAGCAGAGCAGCTTCGGCAAGTTACTGTGACAATTGACAGGAGTTGTTTCTACTTGACAAAGCAGACTTTTCTTATCTCACTTGCATGCAGTGAGAACAGAGCTTTTTGTGTGGGTACCAATTTGCTTGATCAGAAAACCTCATGGAAGGCACACAGCAGATCCCCCTCAGTCCGAACTAAAGGGCAACCACAGCACAATGGCATGCCAGCAAAATGTTCTTCATTTGCATAGCAGTTGGAATGGCCTGTCCTTGCGAAGCACTGTCATACAACACTGCCATATTAAGCAGTTATAGCAAGATATGGGGAAGCAATGATACAAATGGAACTATGCAATGTTCGCCCCCACTGGTGCACCTTCTAAATTCTGTGCATTGCCCTCGATGCTGGCGATCAGCACGGAACATTTTGCAATGTCTGTGAGAGGCTCCAGCTTCGAGCAATGGGCTAATGCCATGGCGTGTGTGGTCCTGCAAAGTCAATTGTGAAGGTTATGTGAAGGTTGCCTTTGGAAATCCACTTCGCTGTTGTTGCTGGACAGTGCACTTGCCTTTTGGGAAGGAAGCAAGGTCCTGTATGTTGCAATTTTGTGAGCTTGTTTGCAATGCCGTTGTGTGTGGCATCTTCACAGGTGCCCAGCATGAAGTGCATGAGTGTCTTCCGGGCTGTCATGGAGTTTGTTGCACGCAGACCCAAAATCCAGCAAGTGAAATCGCCCCCAGCAGAACTGCATCCCGAGTCTGTTGCGCCTCCAAATCCAGCAAGCTTTGGGTCCCACTCCCCCTGCGTCCTGCTGGGCCCATTTGGGTGGTTGAACCTGGCAGAACACGAATCCCAGTCCTCTGCTGTGCTGCTGAAGGGCTTTGCACAAAGGGCTCTGGGCTTAGTCACTAAACCCGTGTCTGCTCTGGAAACCTTTGAAACACTTTTCATGGAATCAAGCCATCCCCTGGCATCGGTTGACTACTGTTTGGCAGTCTATGTGCCTGATGCTGGGGAGCCAGTCTTGGACAAGGATGGTCCATTGTGGAGGTAAGGAAGTGCGTTGTGTGCCCCGCACACGTTAGTTGTAGGCGCACAGAGGTTGATGAGCGTCGACAGTGCTAGCCAAGTGGGTCCGGGTGGGACATTGCCCCGGTTAGTTGGCCCGGTAGTTGGCGGACACCTGCAAGATGGCAAGGGGACAGTAATGGTATTCCGTACCTCCACACATGTGTTAGTTGTGCGTAGCGTCCACAGTGTTTGTTCAGAGTTTGCAATAGAGTTTTGCCTGCCTGAAAGGATGCCTACAGGCCATTGGTCTTATGGCAGCTCAGTGAACGAACCTTGAAGGCGTTGGGTTCCATGAGGAATTGATGATGTAGGCACACTATGCACCTTCCCAGCCTTCCCTGCCTTGCCTCTTTCGGCCTCTGTAGCAACGGAACAAAAGCACGACGTGCCTTCTCGCCAAGACAATGCCTTCCCTTACATGTTGTAGATATGTTGTGATATTTCACAGGTGCGCCTCTTTTCATTCTCTTTCAGTATCCATGGCTTTGCATTGTTCCTGCATCTCTATAATGCAATGTTGTTCTTTGTGTTTGTTAATCGAGCATGTTCTCCATGTTTTCCTCACCTGTGGAAGGGGACTGTCCAAAGTGTTCTCTGACAAGGTATTGAGTCGAGGAATTGGGACTGGTTGCCAGGTCACAAGAGAGGAAAGTTGAAGCCCTGGCACAGCGGGCACTGGGCAAGCGTGCACAAGTTGTCCATGCGATTCCACGTGAGTGCAAGGCCATTGATCCGCACGCAAGAATGCCCAGGCTTGTGTCCCAGCCAATCTGTTTGGCTGTTCATGTTGAGCAGGAGCATGCATTCCAGCTCATCGACAAAGGACCATCTCCTGAGGAGGAGAACGCGGCAAAGGCTTTCCGGTCGTTCTGGGGGCCCAGGAGTGAACGGCGCCACTTCCCAGATGGGATCGTGTGTGAAGTGATGTCTTGGGAGTGCCGGTTGTCGGAAAGGCACCACATTCCTGACAGGTAGGATTCTTTTGTATTCCAAGCTGTTGCATCACTGTTGATGTTTTGGAATCAGGTGGGATCACGTTGCTGTTGAGTGTGCCTGCCTCAACCCCAATGAAGAGAATTGGAATCTGCATTTAAATCCATGGAATTTGTTGCCTTGAGTAGAGAATAGATATGTGGCTGATGCCTGTGCTGTCCTGGTACCAGTCTCCTTTCACACACCTTTCCTTTGGATGGATCGAGGAAGAGGTGCAGTCCCATAGTGCAGTTGTCTTTGCAGGCACGAGTGTGATTTCTGGGGCACATTGCTCCCCATCAGTAATGCGAAACTGCCCTGAGAAGTTTGCCAACCTGAAACACTGCTGCATGCCAGTGACAAGAGGCATGGCCTCATTGGCAGCAGTGTCCATTGCAGTGCAAGATTCATTGATCAAGCCATTGTTGATCGGCTGGACCTCAACTGCTGTGTGGTATGTAGAATTGTACAGCACGCTTTAATGCGTCACCTGCCGTCCGGAACCAAGGTACATACATATTCTCACCTGCTGGATGGGGCCCTGGAGTGTCCCGGATCGGACCTCGACTCGCAGATCCAGTCGCATCGTTCGATCCTGAGCTCTGCAGAGAAGCTCGGATCCATCCTTCAGAGCATGAATGGCCTGGCACTCAAAATTTTGAGCACACAGCCATTGGGCCCCATTGCACGGCACATGTCAGTGTTCACACCGCTTGCAAACCCACTGGCCAACAAGCTGGTCAACCCTCACCTGGAGAGCAAGGTGCCCAGGTGTTTGGATCCTGTGGATGTTTTGGTGGAGATGGTTTCTACAGGTGGGGTATCATCTCCCTTGTTGCCTTTGTGACTTTGTCGACTGGTGGGCATCCAGCATCATGCTGCTGTGAGGCACTGCATAGCCGCTGTTCTGTGGCTGCCAGGACATCCCCTGGAAAATTTGTAAAAATGCAAAAATGCAGGCAAGGACACTGTGGCAGCACACTGGGCACTGCGCCATGGCCCCAATGGCTGCCAGATAGTCATGTTCTTTTGTTCAGAATATTTTGGAAATAATTTTTCACATCTAGCCCTTGACTGTATCGTCTGCTGCTCACCAGGAGCCTGGCCACTCAACCCAGATGCATACATGAAGACCAAGGCGTCATTCGGAACGCAGGTTGCGATGGCACTGGAAGCAAGCTCTGGACTCCGTGCCACTGCGACAGAGAATGGGGTCGACGTGCTGATGGACGGGTTTGTGTTCAGGCTGAGAATCTACACACACAACAGGTGAGGATGGTGGTCCATAGTTTGTGGGGGGAAGACACACAGCGAGTTGCTCATTGCCGCATGCTGATGTGCGATTGCATCCTGTGTTCTGTGGCTATTGGGCAGCACAAAGCAGAATATTGCTGGAAAACCAGGGCACTGCGTGGTGCCTGCAGAGCACCAACTGCGTTTTGGTTGCAAGGCATTATGCCAGTCCAGTAGGCAACTCAGTTTGGCAACTCAGCTTCTTACTCCAGTAGGCAGCTGCGTTTGGAGTATTTCCACTGAACCTGAAAATGACACACAGTTCACTGTCACTCCTGGTGTATGGGTAAGTATGAAAGCCCCTGTGGTATCATGGTGTGGTGTTTATTTGTGCACAGCCATTTTGAGCGCTTTGACCTTGCACTGTGGCTGCCAGAGAGGAGATGTTCGCCGCTGCTGGTATTCGATCGGAACTTCTGCGACTGAGTCAGCACCACGGACTGGTCTCGCTGGTCTCTGGGCAGCACCAGTCCTTTGCATTATCTACTCGGCTTTCCAAACGGTGGATTGCATCCCAAATGATGGCCAACGACTTCTGTGAGGACGTCATAGAGCTGCTCATGGTTGCTGCGTACACGTCTCCCTCCTGCTTGATGCCCCCCGCATCACCTCTTGCAGGTTTGTATGCCAAGATTGGACAGTGGCATGTGTGCCTTGTATTCTGTAGCGTCGTTCTGCTGCATGGGCTACATGCGATGTGGCATCACACAATAAAGCACTACCAGCTGGGATATACGACCCTGTGCTCGAGGAGGTGGCCGATTTTGTGGCCTGAGATTGTCAGAGACAAGGACAGTGAAGGCTATAAGATGTATGGATATGCTGTAGACTGAGCATTGTTTGCAGAACATTGGTTTTCTTGCACTGGAGCCAATGCGCTTCACTGCTTCTCCGTTACTCCACCCTGACGTTCTCTTGCCCTATGAACCATTGGACCCAACAATATTTCTGCACAAAGAACTGTGGTATTGTGAGCCAATGGTCCTGCAGCTGTGATATGCACCAAACGTGCGTGCTGGGCGCCCATCGCCTAAACACAACCTTAGTGTGCTGGCCTGCATGGCAGCGATGTCCCAGACCGCGTCCTATCACCCAACCCCCTCCCCTGCACCCCTGGTGCGTGCTTTCGTTGCACTGATCTGCCAGTTTTGCTATGCTGGCGCCCAGCTGAGTGCTGGCCACTGAGCTGTGGTGACCGTGCACGTATAATGTGCTAGTCATGGAAGGGCTCCAGAACGCATCACACCCTGTAGCGACTTGTTGTTGCAATGTTAATGTTGAATCGCTGTTGTGTGTCCTGGATCGTTATTGTATTGTAGCATAACTTCAAATCGTTGTTGTAGTGTGAATTGTTGCTAAAGGCATCTGGACGGTGCCCCCACAAGGCTGGATTGTCTGCTAAACGCCCCGATTGCAGCTGACGCGACTTAGCAAAATTGAGCTGGCCACCAATATTAGGACTGTGGTTGTGCGGCGTGCCTCACCCATGTTAGCAAACATGGACATCCCATTGTCGTTTGCAAAATAGAATCGAGAATCGACGAGTTATGGCATCAGCAGAACCCCTGGCCAGGATGTTTTCCTGGCTTCGTTTGCTCGCTGTAACCGCACATGGTCCAGGACAAATAGCGCAGAGGCTGGCGGCCAGTGCCATGGGCAACGAGTTGAGCCTCTCAGCTGCTCATGTTTCACCACGTCTCCAACATGTACCAAACCAAAGGCCCATCAAAATTGGCTGTGCAAAATGGCGGATTGCAACGTTTGCTGGTAACGTTTAAGGGATTGTTTGCGTAGCCACATAATGGCCACCGTTTCACGGGGTGGATCAATTATGGCTAATGGGTAGCGATTGCTCTGCATTTTAAGAAGCGTTTGTTTTTTTGCATAGGATGGCTTGAGCTGACCGCTGCTACAAAAACATTGAAAATATTCATGAAATTATTTGATATTATGCCAGGTTCTTTTGACTTGATTTGTCTCATAGGATGCCTTTCCGGTGTTTCCATTGGAAAGCATGAGTTTCTGTGCATTGGAACACATGAGCTTCTATGGGGAAAGCTGAGCTGCTCATATGAAAATGCTTTGGTTAGGGTATCTTGTCCACAGGAATCAGGTGGGGTAGTTGTGGCTGTGTTTTCGCCACAACTTTACAGTGCCTTGAATTTCTTGTTTATTTTGTTTTGCAAGTGTCCATAAGGCTTGCGAATGGCCATATGAATGAATTAAGCAACTAGGAATTTGAGTGTTTGAGTGGTGGAATGGTAGTGTTGAAAGCCCGGGCTTCTCTTTTTATATTCTTACCCCATCACTGTGTTTTTGGTGATGGTAGAGAGTCCATATTCTAGTAGCTCATATTCCAAACCAAGTTCTGTGTGAAAGAAGACTGCGGCGTGTTTTGTACTTGGCTATGTGCTGAGTGTGTATCCAAATGAGTTGCTTGATGGGCGTTTGTGATGAGCTGAATCCCGGGGACGCAAATAGGCAAGCAGGTGGTTGTGAGACAGGAAGAAATCTGCCCGTGCTTGGTGCCGCCGTCGGCAATGAAAGTGTGTTTGGACTTGGAACCAGATAAGCCTGAGTTCTGCGTGGGAGCCACCTTGTGAGGCCGTGTGTGAGTGCCGTTGGGCCGGGGTCGGGTGTGTGGTGTCCGCACTTCCTGTGAGCACTCCAGGGTAGCGCTGTGAGCCATCGCTCTACCGTCCAGCATTAATAGGGCTGTGTTGGCTGCGTGGGAAACGGGCAACAGCCCACCTTGAGAAGGACAGGTGTTGACGGGAGGCAACCATCACTAATTTTTTCGCATCCTAGTTTACCACCTGGAAGCAGAAAGAGATGGGCATCCTCAAGCACACTTTGCACGCTGTTGTTCATTGCGAACGTGGGCGTACCATTCCATATTGCTGCCCACCTTGTCGCGCAAATCTAACCCTCGCTCGTGAGCGGCAGCTTCTGACCCAGGGATGCGTGCGCAGGTTTTGCAAGGTTTTTGCTGTTGCTTTCCTCCTGGCCATGGCCCGATCGACCTCTCGTCGTGGACCCGACGAATGAGCTCACTGCCGACGACCACCGTGCCGCCAGGAACGCATTCGACGTCCTCAAGCAGTCCGCCGCGGCACCCAGCACCTGCATGTTCATCTGCACGCCGAAGGACAGACTTTCAACGATCACTGAAGCCCGGCCGCGGCGAGAAGCGGTTGGCCGGGCCGCCGCTCTTGCGAAGACGGCTCTGGCGGACATGGGGCGGCAAACTGACGCCCAGCGGTGGCTGCCAGCCGCATCCGGGGAAGCCCAGCCCTTGGAGGCGGGGTTGATGGGCGTCCTTCAAACGCGCCTGGACGACTACGACGTATTGATTCACCTGAGGAGGGAGGCGCTGCCGCATCCGCAGCAAGCCGTGCGCCAGCCGTCCCTCGCGGCGCTGCAGCGCAAATTGAAGCAGGACAGGGCGCAGAGCTTGGGGCGCCACGAAGATGAAGGCGTGGCTACTACGTCGGAAGGGCCGTCCGGTGGGGTCCCCGAGGAGAGGAGATTTGTGATCGCCGCGTTCCCATCGCGGGTCGTGCGGTCCAGGAAAGCCGCCGAGCTGCGGAAACAGGTGTTGATCGGGTTCGACCCCGTGGCTCGGTACATCGGCGAGCTGGAGGGTCGGTTTGGTCGCCTGGCGCTCTTTTGTCACGACCCCCACGGGGGCAGAGTGGTTGGAGTGAAATGGAGGGCGGAGGCGTTCCTGCCTCAGCCCATGGATCCGAGCTGCTCGCATTTCTTGATTCCTCACGGCGTGATGCCGGCCGGGGACGCCAGTGCCGACATGCAGTTTGTCCCGGACGTCATGGCTGTCGTCGAGGATATGCTGGCGCTGGGCGAGGGGCTTGTGCACGACGTGCAGCTGTTGTGATTCTTCTCTTTGTATGAAAGTTGGTTGCTGCGTGCAGCTCAAAAATGCTCACCTCATGTGTGCCCAAACGTTTCAACGCAGCAAGGTCAAATGCTCCGCCCAAATTTCGCGAAGGTATAAGTTACCAATGCATAGCGCCGGCCCGTCGGTACACAGATAGCCGGGTGCATGAGTTCACGCACTCGTCGTCATCAGCACCATCATCTGCATAATCCCTTGCCATGATCCCTGCAAGCTCCGCTTCGAGCCTTCACTGAGGCAGGCAGCGCGCCAACTAGACAAACCAACAGGCAAGCAGGCAGGCAACAAGGCACATAAACACTGTGGGCAGTAGTCATCGTGATTGTTGTGTCGCATAACCCAGTACGCATGCCGCCCTCCCCACATTTTCTTGCGAGCGATGCTTCGATCCCACCAATGCCACAGGATGCAAGGGCATACAGGACACCACGAACCGGGAGGTGCGCGAGGGAGACACAGGATCTCTGCCTCCCACGTTGTTCGTACAAGAAACATAGAAGTGACTGCAGGTAAATTCTACTTCCTGCGGTCAAGCATTGGCAAGGAGGCTGGGTGGTTTCCAAAATTAGCTCAGACGCACCAAGCAAAACGATTCTCTCTTACATGGGATGGGCATGAACAGCAATTGAGGAGTACACTGTCCACTGTACACTGTTCCTCTTCCAGGAAGAGGTGGCGCAGCCAATGTACCGTACCAAGCTGGTGGTGCACTTTCATGACTTCAGTGTTTCAAGAGGAATAACAGGCTTCTGGCCAATACAGCAGCTTCAGAGCCGCTGCCTTTCTCCGCACAATTGATGCAAGAAAAATGCATTTATTGAAAATGAAAACTCTAACCACGCAAATCTGCTCGTGTCGCCAAAGTGAGAACGCGGCCAGAAGCCAGACACATGCGATGTTGTCCACAGCTACGGGGCAACTAATTGAGTTGCATTACAATCATTGCTCAAACACAAGCAAGAGCACACCCCTGCATTTTCCGAATCCGTGATAAGAAATTGGCCAACGCATTGCGTCGAGACGTCCTTCGTCACACCCGCGGAGCCTTGGCCCAATTTTGTGCCAATTTTGTGCCAATTTTGTGCCAATTTTGTGCCAATTTTGTGCCAATTTTGTGCCAATTTTGTAGGCCCAATAGGCCCGATTTTGTGCCAAAGCCCCCTGTGCCAACCATTCGTGCGTTCGTATCCTCGTGGGACGACATCGACGTCACCCACAAAACCCAAGAGCATTTGAAGTGCAGTGCCGTGTCGCTTGACCACAGCCGCCTATCATTTCTGCACAGTGATGAGGTTGAACTTTATGAGACCCGTCTGGTACCCCAGGCGCATGATCGGAATGGCGAGGGCACCCTGAGGAACAGCCCAACGGATCACCAACAGGTCAGCCAAGCAGTTTCAAGCCACATTCCAACCACGTATGCAGCAACAGCTATCTGTGCCGAAAGGAACAAGTGAAGAATGAGAAAATTCCGTTCAGCCGGAAAAAAATCTATAACAAATCGTATTCCCAGCCGTGCCTCCCAAGAAGCCGCACATTAAATTGGAAGGCGTTGTCACAGATTGTACACAGCCTCTGCCTGCCAAAGGCTGACGAAGTCACAAGCATTCGACGCTGCGGCTACGGTACATTCGACTTCATCCACGTGTCGATGGACAACGAGTCCAACGAAGGCCGGAATAGACAAGCAAGCAAGAAAGTTATTGGTCTAAAGTTCTTGGTGCCATTGAGCACAACCAAGTTTTGTATAGAGTTCAACACACACATCAACCCAAATCGAAAGTGAATTCTCGCCGTTTCAGCACTCATGTGCACAGGAAAAAGGCAAGAAAGAAAAAACCTGAGCCTGTCGAATTCGTTCCACAGCGGCTGCGCAACAATACACACGACATCCCATCCACCTCACCATCCAAGTCGTTGGCCCGACCGACATGAGTGCTCTCAGGCCCTTCACTGTAAGGGCGGACTGCAGCACAGCTGTCCAGAACGGGGCAACGTCCGCCGTCCAATCTTCGACACGAACGTCTTGTATTCCGAGGGCCGCTGCAACAGGAACGCAAGAACAGTGAACATGAATCGTGGACATAAGTACATGAAAACGTGGGCGCATGTATGCGTGCACAGTACCACGCTGGTGAAAGGGACCACTTTGACGAGCGTTTATGCAGAATGTGATGCTGGCGGCCTATCTGGTGTTCCTGCCTGGCGTGTGTGCAGTGCTGCTGTAACATGCTGCCATGCATGGTACAATTTTTCAACGGTGAATATTGTGCTAACAGATGCATTTTCTGCTCGTACCGACGATGAGATTCAGCCTCTTTTCGGCTCCCTTCCGCGAACCTGGGGGCTGTTCAGTATACCATTCTCGATAATTGGAACAATTTTGACGAAAAAAGACAAACGAAGTCCGGATCACCGCGCACAAACGCTGCCTCGCCGAGAGTTCAAGGTACAAACTGCGGTTTGCTGTCCAACCTTCCTTGCTCAAGAAGCGCCTGCCGAATTTTCGACTGTTGGGTTTACGGTGATACAGATGGAATGCATACATGCGCCTGACCATACCGATCAACACTGTATAACTTCATTTACACACTTGTGGGCAACCAGCAGCACAGAAGACAGGAGCACAGCCAAACCCGCAAGTACAACAACACAGCCGCAATGGAGCTTTGCGCGCCACTGTTTGTCGCTTCGCGGCAATTGTAAGTTCACATGGAATATGAGTTTGCAATGATCACAGGGCTGGCCACTTACCGAACTCTTTTTTGTACTCTTCAGCAGACACCCAATCAGGCAGCGCATAGACACTGCTGACTGCACCCAGAAGCAGCTTCTCAGGAGGAGTTAGTTCTTTCTCTTCCGTTGCCAGCACTCGATGGCACCATGTGACTGTGGACCACAGCAAACACCAGTTCAGGCCAACGTACTGCTGCAGCGCCACACAATCGAGCCGCACTCAATTCACGGAGACATAGGAAATTCACCACAGTTTCCACAAAAGCGCGTTGCCAGAGACAGAACGACGTACTCCATAAGAATCGGCCAATGCAACTGGTGTCTCACAGCCAGCACGAAGAGGATCGGATGAATGGCTTGCACATCACTATCACTTCATTCACGGCACCTCTTTCGCCAAGTAACACGTATGATGCTGGGGATACAGCATAAAAGCACATGCAGATGGACTTAGAACTTCAAGAGCCCAGCAGGATGTGAGCAGCTTGTCTCGACCCTGTGGGAGGGTGATTCCTTGTGGCAGAAAGTTCAAGAGTCCAAGGGTCGTATGCATGGAGGTTCGCAAGCTGATGTTTTCCACTCTCATAATTCCAAAACATTGCGTCACATTCATGAGTCCAAGTGCCACCCACATCCTGACAGAAGAGATGCAGGCGTTGTGCTAACTAAAGAGAAGCAAGGGGATGAAAAGGGAAAGAAAAATCCACGATCTACTGAGCTGCGATCCAGATATCAAATTCACAAAATATCCGCCTGTAAGCCCTGTTCCTGCAGTTACAACAGGCACTACTCCTGGGAGCAGCACCAAGGCAGACGCTGATAGAACCATAAAATATCAGCAACACGATGCGTGCATATGTCCTCTGTCAATTGTTGTGATGGTTGAGGTTGTCTGGCGTTCCATAGAGCCTTGGGAGTGTGCTGCGGTCCCAAAGTGCTGGTGTCCATGCTGCCATTCTCTGACAAGCCGTTGTCAACACATGTTTTACATTGCATGCACAACTACAATTTTGGTACATTGTGCCAATGCTATTTTTGATAACAGCCACGACAATTCACAAGTGGTGAGGTTACGCCTACCTATTATAATTTTGCCTCCAGGGGCACACACTCGAAGGAGCTCCGAGACAAATTTTCTGAAACGAAGCACCATTTAGTTCAGAAAGCAACACAATGACATCCCATGAAAGCAATGATGAAACTTTGTTGGGACAAACCCCAGTTTTGATATACAACACATTCGAGCGACTGGTGACGAATACCTTGACAGCTGGGCAGAAAGATGCACGCTCAGTTTCTGATTCTATCATTCAAAATAAAATGTGACAAATGTGAGTCCATGTCCTGGGGACCAAAAATATGTTCCAACTAGTCCTAAACAGCCGCAAGAAGGATACCAAGTTATGCAGTCTACCCTGCAGCTATGTGAACTGGACATTGTGCAGTTTTGTGGGTGAGGCCAAGCAGTCATGCATGTGCTTGCTTGGAAGCTACGCGATCCACCTTTTGTCCGGCATGTGCTCTCCACTCTCCATCGACCACACCAGGTCGAATGAGTTGTCTTCAAATGGCTGATCCAGAGCATCAGCCACAATGAACTTCCCCCTGTCACCCAGTCCAGCAGCAGCAGTGATCTCATTCGCCCGTGCTGCCTACGGTTCAGGTCGCACCCAATCAAAATATGGAACGGACACTGACAAGGACACCATATATCTTGTTATTGGCATACGGACTGCACTATATGGGCAACAGCTGTTGAAGAAACTTAATGCAACACCCAAAGGGCGAGCAAGCTATCTTTTGGCCTCACCAAAACAAGCAAAGTCACTCTGTAAATAGGGTCCAGTGTGTGGCTCACTTGGACTGCAACTGAGACCTTCAACACAGGGTCAAAGAAAATGCTCAAACTTTGGCAGGTTCATTACAATGAACAGCCAAAACAAGGGTTATGCACGACCTCGCCCAGAGAGGTGTGCTGTTGCAACTGGCCACTGCATGGCGTTTAACATGCGTGATGACCACTTCAAAACATTGTGGCATGTGATTCACAACGTGCCATGAAAGCTGCTTGGCACCTGAGCTGTCTTGCAGATCTGTGGCCAGGTGCTGTTACTTTTTCTTCCAATACCTGTGTCCTTCCAGAGCAAAAGGGGCCATGCGGCACTCACCTGCACAGCGCTTAGCGTGATCCCAGTGGATGTGCATCCATACTTCCTAATGATGTGGCGACTGCTGCCTCCTATCCCACACCCAACGTCGACCATCTGCAATCAGAGCACATTCATCCACAATCAAACAGCGGAGTGCCACACCAGGCTAGCGGTGAGCAAGCATGGTGGTGAGGACGATGGTGACTCGCCTTTCAGATACTTGGTGTGGGATGTTCGAAACACTGTCATCCTGTTTGATACCAACTTCTGCCTCGATCAATACCTGGCACTGTGCACAGTGCACACCATGCTGGTGATAATGTGCGGTCCATGAGATGCGGCAAGCTGTTGAAAATGTGTTCAAAATTGCTGCAGAGCATGCATATTCTTTCACAGAATATCAGCTTGGAAGACCTCTCCAGCTGGTTTTTGACAGCAAATTCCTGTTGCACAGTAGTGATTTGGAGGCCGTTGTGAACGCCCACGAACGCAAAGTGCATGGTCCCCTAGGGATGTCCAGTGTAGAGATCTACTGACCCTGTTCACATTCTTGACATCTGCCCACTTCAGGACCTCGTCGATCATTTCCACTTGTGCAGCTGTGTGAGATTTCGGCGGGCTCGCTTCTCGGTAGATCCCTGTCGCAGATCAGTCCATTGAAATCTGTACCCAAACAATCTACGAATCTTCAAGCCGTAAATCTACATCGTGCAGCTCTTTCGACTGCGGAAATATTGGCGACAGTGTGCTTCCTGGCAGAGTTTATTGGTGGTGGATTTGCGGGACCCTGCGCGGCCTTGATCTTTCAAGCAAACAAGATGAATACTTCTTGGAGCACCTCGTCAATGCCGTTTGAATCCACCAGGTCAGCGCTCAGGGGTAAAAGCAGTCGTGCATTTCCGCCCCTCACCGTGGTGCATGTGCTCTCCCCAGACGTCCTCCCACAGCCCCGAAGACTCGTCATAGAACTCGGCGATGCGGCCGTTCAGGGCCACCCTCTGTAGTGCCGCGCGACACACGCCGTGGGTCTCAATGCGGCGCCTCGATTTCGCAGCATACACGCAAGAAAGGCTCCAGGAAAGTCCTAGTACAGCCCACGGTGCTAATTCGCGACCAGATCACTTCGCAAAGATTGGCATTGCAAACGGCTAGAAAACGTTTCACAAAGTGATCGCGCCCTGCTGAGCAAATACGTCTGTGCCCGACACGTTCGCCCTCAGTGATGCAGGTGTTTCTCAACTCGGCAGGAACGCTGCGCCCAGGACAGATCCCACTTGGCGCCGTCCCGCCAGACCGAATCTCCCCATCACCGAATCATGCGACGCTGATCCCCCACCTCGGGCGCGGCGGCAACCGTCCCCCGTGCCCGCTCGCCCCTCCCGCCACGAGCCTGCCTGCCGCCGGGCCTGATGCGTCCGACCATCCTGACCTCGCGCCCGCCCGGGACGAGGGCGACGCCCGGCGCTTGACGCTCCCCCGCGGATGGCAACATCCCGCCGTCAGCTGTAGGCGAAAGGGGTGCCAAAGCCGGGCTGCCGCAGGTCGGGTGGGGCGCGGCCAAGTGGCCGGTGACCAGGCGGTTGCTGCCAAGAGTGTGTTGAGGTCGTCAGGTCGAGTTGTCTCGTCATGGTCATGCGGCGACCGTGTGACAGAAACGATCCCCAGCCATCCGTCCCCTTCACCCCCCGACGTTAGTAGCTCAGCTTTACCGCAGCCTCTGACAACCGCGCGGCTGGGCCTTTCTTCCCCGGGGCTCATTCGCCGGCAGACTGTCCAGTACTTTGTCGTGTACTTTGTTGTCCTGCGCCCACTGAACATGCCTAGAGTCTAGCTAAGGGGCGGAGAAAGGTGTGCGAAATAGGTTGAGGAGTGGCAACACCTGGAGCAACCTCGTCCTCCGCTTGCCCAGGCACCTCGCTTTCGTCACCAACAGCGCTGCTGGCAAACGACGGCCGAAGTGCACCACGGTGCACGGGAAAAGGAACAAAAGGAGACCGCTGCAGGATTTTTTCAGCGTTGCCGTTGTGAGCCTCTGAGATCGATCCGCGCCGGTCGCGGCGTTCCGGGGCGCCGCGATGGGGAAGGGCGGCACGCGGTTCGTGAGCGAGGCGATCGCCCAGCGCACCGGGCGCCGGCGGTCCACCTACACCAACAAGGAGCTGCAGAAGGACATGGAGAAGTTCCTGGAGACGGGCGAGCACCCGGAGATGGGGCGGGAGGCGGACGACTACAGGCAGGTCGGCAGCCTGCCGGAAGTGGACCCGCGCAGGCCCTGCGTGTTCCTGGACGTGGGCAGGGCCGGGGAGAAGATAGGTGAGCGGGGGCGGGCGTGGAGCGAGGATTTGGGAAGGAATGGCGGGTCACTTGCAATCCTGTTGGAATCGTAAGCCACGGTTTCATCGCAGCAGAGAGGAACGCCGCCCGCGTTTGTGCGGCAAGAATTCCCCTTGATCACTTGTGGTAAACAACCATTGCTTTGGCCTTAATTGGGGAATAGGCATGTTCTGGTGCAATGCAGACCCCGTGCGCCAAAGACGGTTGTATCAAATCCATGGCGACATTCTTTATTGGGCCATTGGTGCCCCGTGGCCTGAAGGTTTTCAATGCTTCTTGTACATGATGGCATCCATTTGGCAACAAGTCCAACGGCAGTGAGCATTCTCCCACCAATGTACTAGGCATCTTTAGGTTGTGGATTTGGAGGTGCTCATAGTGTCTTCAAATGGCGGTGTAGCCTTCGGGCACAGCGCACAAGGAAAGCAAAGAGTGGCGAGGTCCACACTGATAGCTAAGGTAATAAAACATTAATTTACCTTCACCGCCCTTCAGAATTGAATCTGCTTCAGGCAATGTTGATGAATGTCCCATCACAACGGTTGCATTGAAACAGTACTCCCTTGACATGTAGCAGCAGCCTGACATGGCATGTGTTTCAAATGATCTTGGAGAGCATTTGTAGCCAGACAGAACTCCACAGTTGACATGAACAGACTTTCCTCAGGTGTGTTTGCTCCCTCATGTTAGGAAGGCTGGTGATCGAACTGTTTGTGGACATCGTGGCTGTCTCCGTGGGTCATTTCCAGAACATCTGTGGTGAGGGCGTGCAGGGCTCTCTGAAGGGCAGCAGGTGTCACAAGTTGCAGCCTCATTTTGCTGCCTACTTCAGGAAAACGAGGTGAGCATGAACATTAGCAAGCCAAACTGTCAAGATGTTAAGAACATGCTCTGAAGTGGCTGGGCTCAGCTTTGTCCTTGGCACTGTTGCATCGGTATAGCAAGGATGATTTTGCTGTTTGCCGTTGTAGACCAAGTTTGCTTGGTTCGCATGGACGGGTGGTGCTCAAGCTGCTGAAAAGTGTGTTGTGCTGCCCAAACATGGCCTTGTGCCTGAGCTTCAGCACACTGAAATGCAGGGTTTCCTGGCAGCCCAACAAACTCGCACTCTTCTTTTGGAATATGCAGGGAGAATTGGCCAGTTGGAAGAGAGACTAAACTGCAGCACGTCGACTCAGGTTGCATCTCCATAGCTGTTACAAACGATGAAATGGTGCTCTCCCTGGGTGTGGCCCGAGCGCTGGACAACACCCATCAGGTGGGAGTGTGAGAAAGCTGCACATCACGCAAATCTGTTGGACAGGCAGCTGCTTTGGACTGTAGTAAGAATGTACTGATGTGGGCGATGGTAGAGGCTTCAATGTGGTAATGAAATGTTGAAATACTGAAACTGCGTTTTGTTCCCTTCGATGCATCAATTTGGACTGAGACTTGGTAGAAGCAAATTGTACATTCATGTACCATCAAAATATGCTGGGGAGGTGCATTGGGACTTGCGCACACTTAAACAATGTTCCTTATGATGCAGCTCACCACCTGGCCTTTTCGTTGTCCGTTTGATGTTGGAGTACGAGCATGTTGTTTGGCACCATATGTCTATGTGGACCACAAAGGAAAACCTCTCAGCAATTTGGAGTATTTAGGTGGGTTTTTTTGTTGATGTTGGAAGGTCCCAGCTTGCAAATTGTCCTGTCTGGGTTGTTACCAGCAATGTTTCTGTGCAAGTGTGTTTCTTGACGATCAAGGCTTCGACTGTTCAATGGAGCCATAGCACAGGTGGTAGCAAGGACGAAGGGTCAGCCTACCAATCCAAATATACTGAAAAGATACATGCCATTTACATATTGCCACAGTGACTGCCTTGTGCACAGGTGATCGGCCGTGTTGTGCTTGGGCACGAAGTTCTGTCCACACTCAACGATGTACCTACAAACCAGAACGATGTTCCAGTACAGCCCATCGCCATTCTTGACTGTGGCCCAACAAATATGTCTGGAACACACGATTCGTTTGCAGCCAGCACACCTGGGAGCAGCAGCAGGCAGCCTCAGTCAGCGGAGGAAGCTATCCAGCAGCTTCGAGAAGACACATCGCAAGCAAGGGACGAGCTGAGGTGGGTCGGAGGTGGGCGCGTGTGAAGGGCATAAAACAGGGACACAACGCAGGCAATCTTTCAAAGAAGTTTTCTGATTACCACAAGTTACTTGTGTGGCACTGGCAATGCACGCGGATTCCAATAATCAAAAGTAAGAAACTGCTAGGAAGTTCAATTTGGTTACTGAATGACAACGGTGCATTGGTGTTTTGCCTTCTATTCGCAGTAATGTGTGCGTTTGTGCATGTATGTGGAATTCCGGACCTCCAATACCCTCCCTCTCGCATTTCATTTGGCGCAAGCTGTTCTCCCTGTGTTGTTAGCAGTCTACAGTAATGCTCGGCGGCTGGTATGCACTACTCTCCCTGCTCCAGCACCTCCAATTGAAAACCATTGTATTGGAGACTAGTAAACGTCTTGTGTAGCTGTTGTGCTACTTGCAAGTGTCCACAAATGCCAGTCACAATCATAGAACGTAAAGCGTTCACGGAATTTTTAGCGACTCGTGTTTGTGTAGATGCCGCCGGCAGGGCATAGGGTTCAAATCGGAAAGAATTGTTTCTTGGAACACATCCCAAATGCGTACACAATATAGCGTTACTCAGACCCTTCAAGACCCAATTGTCACGCAGTTGATGGCTTGCCAATGTGCATATCAACCCCACATGCTGCAACAAGAAGTGGCTCTATTCGTCTGCAGAGTCACAATACCATCAGAGCTGCACAACCCATCGTTGGCACCAAATCGGCCTCAAATATCTGTGTTGGCGGCGCCTCAGGGAGGCCCTTGAAGTTGGCTTAAGTGCCAGCAGAAAGCGTCAGGCGGAGAGCGAGGCGGCTGGCCGTGGTCGGCCCTCCGTGCGGCAAAGAGCTATGCTGGACTCTGTGTTTCCCGGCCTCAGCGACACATCATCGTCCGGGACCAGCGACGGCGACGATCAAGGCGAAGGCTAAGATCTGATGCAGGACGTTGTCTGTACAGGGGAGCGGTGCCCTGATAGCGCTGTCGATTAGCAGCAGAGCGCTTGCATAGGTCGTAGAGGTTTTGATCGGCATCGAGTGAATTTGTTGCGCTCCTGTAACACCACGATGTTGTCATAGGCCTGGCAGTGGAAGAGAAAATGGATCTCGTCTTCTGGAGCAAAGTGATATGAAGGACACAATCGCCTCGAAACCCCTGGAATAAATTGTCGTGCTTGGTGTCGTTGTTGCTGAACTTCCAGAAAGTGCACCCCACAACGAAATCGCAGGAAAAATGTCTCCAAGGAGATTGGCTGTATTGACGACAGGCATCGTTCATATCAGTAGACTGGCTTGGTGTGTCTGTACCATCGCTGAATCCTGGAAGATTGGCTGGAGAAGTCATTGGCAATGGGCATACAATTACTGGCTGCACCAAATCGGTGACTTTATGCACGAAATCGGTGACTATTTGCACCAACTGCCTCCAATACTTACCAAACCTAAAACCTAGACCCTAAAACCAAACCTGCCCTAAACCTAACCCTAACCCTAAAACTCACCCTAAAACTATATCTAGCCCTTAAACGGAGGATAGAACATAGTGTGCACGTGATTTGGCGCTTGCAGTCACCGATTTGGTGCAGGCAGTAATATTATTTCTTGGCAATGTGGACGTGTTTGTAGATCCGTTGAAACGACTGTACATCAACTGGTGTAGCTTCCGTTGAACTGAAATCAGGCCAGAATCGATGGAGAAAGGCATCGATGCATCCATACCACGATCGAGGATTGACTCAGAATTGTTGAAGTCCGGCTTCAAAATGGCGCGATGAAACCGAGAGTTGGGAAATTCCACCATTGGATTCCAGTATCCCATCAACTGTCTCCAGAAGTAAAATTCTAAAGGAAGTGCTCCCATTTCGGCATAAATAATCCCCAGTGGCGTGTGGCCAGCAAGGCGAAGAACTTGGCAAAAGAAGTGAGTTTGGACCTTCTCCAACTAATTCCATTGAGTCTCCGTGAGAAAAGGACCCCAAACAAGAAAGGCCTATCCAACTGCACCCAGAACATAGGTCTTGAATAGGTGGTGGTCGTCCGTTTCAGTGCAACGACATTGGGCAACATTTCCGTGGGTAGAGACATATCAAACCACTCGAGGTGTAGCTGAACGAACCGGCCCTTCTGGCACAAATACCGAGTCGCTGCGAATTTGCCAGAACAATATCGTGAGGGCATGTTCTCTGGGCAGAGCAACGACAGGCAGCCTCAAGCGCAGAAGTTGCAGCCAGGACCCACGAGACCCGCTGGCTCCAAGCTCGAAGATGCGCTGAAGCGAAATCGGCTACTGTGGCGGCAGCAACGACCGCTGTTATCCATAATTCCCCATGGGGAATGTATACATCCGCTATACATGTATGGCGCAGTTGAATCCTGCCCAAGGAGGTGGTTCGGTGCCAGACGATCACCACTCCGCCTCTTTCTTTCGCCGCTCCGCACGACGTGTTTCCGAAGCCTTTCTTCGCCCTTTCCCTTTCAGGGGCCTTCCATTCTTCAGTGTTGCTGGCACATTTGGCCGCGTTACGATTGCGGCGCTTTGGATTCAACGCTATTCTATTCTGCATTCGCAATTTGCTCTCGGACCAGAATCGGCCACGAAATATGCTTGGGGATATACTTTATGCATCATCTGACTGGGTATTTGCGTTGAGCATGGTCAGGGCAGCGGGCTTTGACATTTTTGGAGGTCACATCATGGTGTAGTCCCGCCGAAATTGTCGAAACGACTGAACCACAGACCTTGCCATGCTTGACGCAACCCTCCGGCGGGTGATGCTTGATGTAGCCAAATCTGAATAGAATGGAAAATGGTTCTCTTTCTGCTTGTTGACATGAAGGTCTTTTCCTAGTTCAATTTACCGGAACCGGATTAGGAGGTACGTGCGACTTTGACTTATGACGTTGTTGCCAATTCTATGCGTCTTTCTCGCAGATCTTCACCCTCTATCATTCGACAGGGTGCGCTTCATGAAAAAAAAGTGTTACAAGGATATGAACGGAAGCACGCTTCTCCAGTTGTAGCCACTCTACACTTGCCAAAACCATCAGCACTGTTGAGACCACCAATATATCGTCTCTCGCCTTTTGAAAATTTCTAATGATGGACACATTCGTGCACATTGCAATGTTCAGCTCCTGCACACGCTTGGCGCACAACATTTCTTATCGCGCTCACACTCAACAATCAGGAAACATCGGGTGATGTGTTACAGACAATATCTCAACCTGGAATCATCATATGTTGCAGTTCCATAAATGACTATTGCTTTCAAAGCAAAGAAAAGATTGGATGTATACATATGAACACAATTTTGAATGAAAATATTTGATTCGGTGTTTCAACATCTTTACTCAAGAAACAGTCCTTTTGTGGAAAATAACTTACGTGTGCGGCACTATTTAATTATCTTCCTGCTAGACGGCAACTCTATAATGAAAGAACAACAAACAGGGAGATCTTTTCTCGTCCCGCAGGAAGACTGGACACAAAGGAGGACCGCTACTATATAGTCGGTTTAATCAGGCCATGACCCCTGAGCTGGCTGTGATTTGCTCGGGAACAGAAGCAACACTGAAATTTTCGACCCCTGCTGTAGTGGCAAATTTTCACAGCCGTTGACGTAACTAAGCTTGTCACAGACCTCTCATTGGTCATGGATGGCGCAGTCTCCGGTGCTTGGGAACGAAATGGAGATATTTCACCAAGCCCGAAGACCACGGCAGCAGCAGTGGAGAAGAAGCTGGCAACAATGTCAGCAGTGGAGACGATGGCGAAGGCTGGCTGGGAACTGCGCGGCATGCAGTAGCTCTTGACTGCGTGCAAGGCAGCAGAGGGGCGGAAGAATATCAGCGACAATAGGCATTCCGATACTAGGTTCGAACGGATATGTTTGTGCCCGACAAATGGCATTGGACACTTTCATGCACTTGTACAGACAATTGTTATCCCAAAAATGTGGGAAAGCTCAAACGGAGGTGGGGCCATGGATGGCCTGGCTGGTAGGTCAATGGCAATGGCCGATTTGATTAATATTATCCTTGGTAATCGATGCAGCAGGGTTTCTGAATGGAGTTTCTGGGCTTTTTATTCTGTATTCACATCTACCTGCCGGTGTCAGGCGTCGCGGAACAGCTCATGTGACTACTGATCGCCGCTCGAGCTGTTCTATTTTGGCGCTCGAACCCAGCATCCATTCAATTCGACACAGACTATTTGGGAAATATTACGCAAATATCCTCTTGCACCGGCAGGGCATGTCGGTCAGAATCGTATCCAGGATTGCCTGTTTTGCACTGTAGATCCCAATATCGGTCGACATCGCCAGCTTGGGGAGTGGATATGGGGAGAGGAAGGAGTGGCTGACGTCGCCGCCCCGTTGCCCGTGGCGTCGGTGGGAGAATTGAGAGAGCAGACGACACCAGCGTCGGCCCCGACGAATCCCCCAACCCCCCTGGCGACAAATCCCGCTGACGCTGTTGAGGTCCAGCGAACCTTCCAACCTCTTTCGGCGACGTCGCCGGGGTTTATGTCGGCCCCCCAGCGACGTCGCCGGAGGTCGGGCCTTTTCTCGTTTGGCAATGTTTTCCAAGGCCTGATCTACGAATGAACACTGCAAGTTTGAAAACTGTTGATTTTCGTTCCCAATAGTCATGTCCAAGTTCCTCTGCGAATGCTCAGTAAATCCATGAGTGGCTATGAAAGCGCCTAGACTCTCGGTGAATGAGGCAAAATGTTTACGAATTTTGCATTGCAAACATATATTTGGCACATTGCTGAAAACGGAACGTCCAGAAACCAGCACCCAACCTTCACCACCCCATGCCAACCTCTTCCCCGTCCCATCAGATGCGAACATCAGCCGGCCCCCCGCTGTTCCCCCACTCCCCACCCCTCCCACCCACCATATTTCAAATTCCGAAATTACACAGTGAATGCGCAACGACACCCGCCACAAATTGGTAGCGTCAAAGTAGTCCAAGACAAGTTAACGGGCGCGGAATGCCCAACAGGGACACTTGCGAATTGGATGTGTCGGTGTCTCTGACGCCAACAGGCAACCCCATTGCCTGCAGTATCCCACCTAGGACGTGAGCCCTACAGCGCCAGAAAGGAAGCAAGGATTTTGCCGGTGGATATCGTGAAGACCGTGAGGGGGAATGAGCCGATCTCCGAGTCGGTACCTCAACAAGTGAATGGACGGGATTCTTGCATCATCCTGGATCCATGAATACGGAATTGAAGAAACCTATGGCGGAAAATGATAAGCACTTCTGATAATGGACATCATCAACAACGCTTTTCGGCGGGGTGAGCGACAGAGTGGCAATGCGTCGCAAGAACCGAAGTGGCTGTTCTCGAGGGAGGCCTGTGACCCAAGCCGGCTGATGCGCACATCCTTCCAGACGCTCAGGCTTCTATGGAACCCAAAACTCTGTGTAACTTCGCGTTGCCCCCGTGAAAGAAGTGGCCACACCAGCGAGGTGAGTCGACGCAGGTGAGAAGTTGGCAGTCCCCTGATGTCGATGCGCAGCGCGGCCTGCAGCCGCCCCAGTCCTGCGCGCATCTGCCACGTCCTGCACATGTGCATCCACGTGTGGCTCCACATGTGCCTGTACAGGCAGTCTCACCGGTGGAAAGCGTCTTCAAAAGCACGGTCACAACACGATTTGGTCCCGCTTCAAGACGTTTCAGGCTTCAAGTAAGAGATTTCTGCCACCTCAACACAATTAGAACACTGCTAGAAACCGTGTAAAATGGACACCTCCTTGCCCGTGACTGTAGCAATTTGGCTACCTGGAGACGAACGCTGCAGATGAAAGCAGGGGCTGCGATGCACCCGGGGCTGCGAGGGGTTGACTCATCTTTCCAAACTGTCCGTCTGTGGCGCGATGTGCGACTCGGTCACGTTAAACTCTCCCCTCCCCGCCCGCCGGCATCCCCTCATTCCACAGCCGGGACGACTCCATCAGAACGTTGGCGACGACCACGCATCCAGGCGCGCACCACGGAGAACCCCACCAGCGCCTTCGCTCTCGATTCACGCGCCATCAGCGCACCCCGCCCGCTGAGCCGCCGACCATGGGACGCAGTCCATTCCAGCCGCCAATCGGACAGCCCATGGCCGATTCTGGAACTCCGCCTCCGGCGCGGGCCGGTCCCGCCTGGCGGACGGAGCCCAGCGCGTGCGCCTCGAACGGCGGAGGCGGCGCTTCTTCGATCGACCCCGGCGCGTGCGCGGCGGCGTCCGCGGCGGGATCCGTCGCGCATGGAATTCCCACGGGCGAGGTGCCGTCACGTGATCCTATCGCGGGAGCCGGGAAGCGGCGACATGGCCGCGGGGCCGGAGCCGACGCGGCGCCGAAGAGGCAGCGGTCGGCGTGGAGCGCGCTGGTCGGGCACGTGAAGGTGTGCTGAACACAATTGGTTCCTTACGTGGATGCATCGACAATACCCCACGACATCGTTCAGTGTAGCACATGAAACCAGTGTGCAAGGGGGAGGGGCCCAGGCCCCACCTGTGCCTCCAAAAACACGCCTCTATCGGCGGTCACATCTGAAGGTCGGTGGCCAGGGAGGATTTTGCTGTGTCTAGTCGTTGCGTCATTGTTAGGGAAGCGGGAAAAGCGCCGTCCTTGCAGAGGGGGTATGCGGGCGCTGAAACGGAGGCTGACCCCTTCAGTTGCTGTGTTGCGAGGAACGAAGCCCTTGCACGTTGCGCTCGATGGCGCGCACCAGCAGGAGTGGCAAGCCGAGCTGGTTTTTGGCCTTGTGAGCGCATTCCCGCACAATGCGCGGCCAATGTGCAGTACACATGTGGAGATTGTCACATGTTCTACAGCGACATCCCAAACCCCTCTTATCATGTTCAGTCAGCCATACACGCGATGTTTATTCAATGCCTATCATTTCCGGATGTGAGCGTCATAAAGGTCGTGAAGGGTACGAGGGCCCTAACAACCTAAAACTCGAGACTCCTAGACCCAAAATGACCTCCACAAACTTCGCGTCCGGAAATGAAGGCCATTTGATGTTTGCGATGTCCACAAAAGGTGTTGCCGCGCATCCGTTCCTTGCATCGCATCCCATTGCATTAACCTCCGATCTTCGGCCATGTCCAAACAGGGTTCCTGCTTTCATTCCCTGGCGTTCCCATTGCCCTCTGTGCGTATTGCAATTGTGGAGTGAAGCACATATATTCATTGGACTAAACGCACGGTGCCCAGTGCTCAGTTCGACGACTTCACCAATGTGCAAAATTTTGATTTGTTGGTTCATTGCTGCGGCATTTATTGGCACATCGTGCGTCCGGCATGTCGGCATTTGTGAAATGGATTATCCAAGGAGCTCCTCGGCACCGGTATCCTAGAGACAAGGGACGAGGAGGGCATGGAGAAGCTTCGGGGTGCCTCTTTCGGCATGGGCATCTGCTTAGATTCGTCTTCGCGACATGGATCAATGACCAGGGAGGAAATGAAGGACATGTGGGAAGTGTTTTGGACCTGCGTGGTGAGGATCCTCGGTGCTGTGAGCCACGGGAAAATCTGCTTTTGCTGATTCCAGAGAAGCAGGGATGGTTGCGATTGGTCCATTATCTACATGGGCTTTATGCATTTCAGTATTCTCTCTATCGGTGTACAGGGAATGTAGGCATGTGCAGGTCTTCGTAGTATATTTTCCAAGTTCTCTCCCTCATTTAATCAATGAAAACTTCCACTGCCTGCGCGCAGCGTCTCCAGATGATGCGCTTTGAGTCGCATTGTCCATGGAACGCTCGCTGCGACTGTCCTTACTGTGATGCAATACCTAAGAGAGTGCTCTGGTGGAGATCGCTGCGCATCATTCTTATGAATCGAGTATCTGTGCAGTCAAAGGCATTGACATATTTCATGTTCATGTCAGTGTCATCACTATTATTCAACTTTCAGAGCAAAACATTGAACTTCAACCTCAGACGTGAGACGGGCAGCTATGCACCCCAAGGCATTTGATGGGGATTCTACAAGGCGTTGGGCAGCGCCATGTGCGCAGAACTTCACACTCCTAATTTTAACACGTGATTCAGGCCAAGTACGAAGAGCCGAAGCCTGTTGACAATGAAGAATTCGCAGAAGCAAAGCGCAAGGACGTCATGCAGCGGTTGGCCGGGTACTGTCCTGCGGGAACACTTCATGCCAGACTACCATAATTGGAACGGCTGCAATTTCGCTTTCAGTTCTTTTGAATTTCTCACCCAGCGGCATGATAACATGTTTGGTTGCATTCCAGCCATTAACTGCGGACGCTGTATCCCGAGCTGGCGGAGCAACAGATCAGGACCATGATTTGGACCAATTGTTTCACTTTCTCGAGCACGCATTGTATCGGATATGCACTCTTTCATCATTCTAACGTTCAATGCGCACACAGTTCAAGGACTGATCAATATCACCATCATCATCATCATCAAAACCCATGGATTACATTTGTCACAAAATGGAAAAAGCACAGCTGGTGCACCTAGTAGGCGATGATGGGCGTGAAAACCAAGCAGATAGTGTGTTCGGAATCGATTGTTCGTGTTCCCATGTCGCCATTCCATATTGCCCCATGAAATTCCCATGGGACTGATCAGTATTGTGTGGCAATGGCAACTGCATACCAGTGACGGGAAGTGGTCGGCGCCACATCTACCGAGGTCCGGCGCCTTCTGCATAAATATGTATCGATAAATACGGAAGACTGAAATCGCTCAAGACATTTCATTTTATTGCCTGCGCAGTAGCTGGTCTTGGTTACGAAGTCATGCATTGGGAGGTTACACTAATTCAGGATCATGAAAGCGGTGTGAAATGTCAGGGCCATCATAGATCTCATCGAGAATGCTGATAATGAAGCGCCAGCCCCGGAGAAGATCTGCAGGTTCTTTGAAATGGTGCGTATCCGAGGCGGACTAAATTCACTGCTGATACTTCATTTTGTCGCGATTGTATCCCTGATATCAAGTCCATTTAGTGGATCGCCCCAGAAAAAAACTCCAGCAGTTGCTCGATATTGTTCTTCCGATCAGAAAAACATCGCAATACATCGCTATGTTTTCGTGAGTTTGATGTTCTCGTGTCAGTCTCCCACATCCGCGGTTCAACCCAAATTAGTTTAGCACTTTGAAACCAAGCAAAATTGAATTCTATGTCGCCGCGCAGAGTGGTGGCATCTGCTACGGAGCGGGAGATTATGCAGCCGCAGAGGCGTGCTTGCTTCGTGCGAGGGAAGCCGCAGTCTCCCTGGAGCAACTTGCTGTCGGAAAGTCTCTTCCAGAAGAACAAAAGTGGGAAATCGTCGAGATGTTGTTCGAAACGTATGCGAAGAGCACCGAATTGGCATGGCGGCAAAATCAGCAGGTGGTTCATCCCGATCTGTTGCGTTCATCGGCTAATTTTCCTTCGCCACACTGGTCTAGATTGGCGATCAGTCTTGGGCACGTGTACGGATGTTTCCACTTCTCTTCGCTCCAGGCTTAGGATCCAACGTGCATACATTTTATCGGAAAATCCTTCATGTTTACCAATTGCTGTTTTGAGCGTTTGCGCTATTTACAAGGAATGGATGCAGTGCGCCGCGCGGCCACACTTCTGTGGAATACATGGAAAAAATCGTCGTCCAACGTTTTCCGTCCATCTTAGGATGCAGCGACATCGCGTGAGCGTTCCATGGCTGGGTCACTGAAAAACGCGCTTGCACGGCAGGCCCTCGCAGCAAACGCCCTGTGTCGGCTGAGGGGCTGGGTGGAGAATCTGGATGCGGAGAGTAGCAGATGCGCAAGAATGCAGCTCAGGCTGTCAGAGCTGCTGGCAGGGAGGGGTAGGTCACTTTCTCTGACGTCGCCAATCGAAGCCATACCCCTCCTGGAGGAATCTTATGAGCTGGCTCAAGCCGCTCAAGCTAAAAATTTCGGAAGGACCGCCGCTTGTGACTGTACCAAGTCGGAGACAGACTTAAAACATCAGGTGCGATGCAATTGGAGGCTAAATTCGCATTTTATCACTCCATTTTCATCCGGTCTTGTATCGCTGAAGTCGTTTTGTTAAGTCGCGGTGGGTGAAGCCGTAACGTAACGGCAAATCAAATGTATACATTTGATCCCCGTCTGGGAATTCATGCCATCCATCGACCAGGGCGCCTTTGCACTACTGAATGAATGTGCGCTAAATTTTGTCGCTTTGCGCGGCACAGCAAGATCCAGGCACCCGGGTGCGCGCTTGTTTCCCAAGGACCAACTCATTGCCAACACCCAGTATGACAATTCGGATACAAATGGGTGCAAATTTCACACGATTTATAATCGTTGATGAATGTCAGCTAGATGTCAGAACTCTCATTAATCAATTCCCGCATTCTATATAATGTGTTCCTCATAAATGCTTTACATTATAGAATCAGCTGCGAATAACTTCGAAGAAACAGTACAGCGCTAATATTGCTTCTGCGCCATATTTTCGACGGAGCATAATCAACAAATCGTCAGAAACGCGGTCTTTGAAACACTAGGGAAAAAAGGGCCAAATAACACATTTGCTAACACATATAAAACACATTTCGTCAACGTTCTGCACACTAAGAACACAAAAATAACACAAACCCGTAAACTTTGTACACGTTTGAACACGTGTTATTTGGCCCTTTCCTAGTGAAAACCGCTCAATGCTACTGTCTCGTGACCCTCAGATACTGGAAGCCCTGGCGAAGGCGCACATGGAGAGCGGCAATCCAGACCGCGCCCTGCGCTGCATCGCCGCCTTCGAGTCCACTCCGGGAGCCGACAAGATAGCACAGCTGTTCCTGAGGATGGCGATCACCGCCGTTCGCGCGCTCGTTCTCCTCGACCGCCTCCCCGATGCGTGCCAGTGCGCCGTGAAGAAGGTGGTGCAGTGGAGCGGCGCTGATGTGGCCCATGCCTTGGCCGCAGTGAAGGAGCTGAGGCAGGCGCGTCCCGGCGGAATTCGTGGGGAGGGCTGTAGAGAGGCGACGAGGAAGGTGGTGGCAGCGGCGGCGGACCGATTTGGAGGATGTGACCGCTTTGCGGGGGGAATGCTTGCCGTGATTCTGGACGACACTGAAGGGGTGAGGGAGGCCAACTTTGAGCCCAATTATTGAGCGATTCAGCACATGTCACCCCATTCTGGTTCGGATAGCATCATTTTATTTTTGATCGCTGCGCTGAATTGTCTGTTGGCGATTTGATAATCGGGGAAGAGCGAACTCAATGATCTACTGAACGCGCTGTCTGACTTTGGGTTTGAATTGGATGCCACCTTCATCAATTAGGACGTCCAAGACTGGGAGGAGGACTTGGCGCTAGAAACTCTGGGGCGGAACGACGTGATTTCCTTTCTCATGGAGGTGCGAGACCCGTTCGGCCCGTCCACCTGGCATATGAAACAAAGCCAAATAAATCGCATTGAAATGCTTTCAAATCCATGTGATGGAGTATAAAGTTAAGCCATGAGTCACTTATAGTCTTTTCAGTTGTTCAATTGATGTTTTGCGCATCAAGGGATCAGATAGACCAACATGACTCACAGGGATGTCTGGTATCTGGTCGCTTATTACCCTTGCATTTTTCGTATTCTCACCAGGTATGTCGTAAGCACAGCAATGCGCGATTGTATCCAATGATCTGCGCCGCTTTGCACTAGCGCATGCGTTAGAACAACATGTGTCCTTAAGCAAGTAACGTTATGCGAAATTTGTGCTGCGAATATTCGATTTGATTATACAATCAACAAAAGAATCGGTGATAGTGATTCTGCACCAATTGATTGCAATTCTCCAACTACATCACTGCAGTTAGTTTAAGGATCAGACCCTAACTGCTCACTTGCGTTGAAGACAAAATATCGCACTATCAAAGATAATTGGACAGCAAAGAGACGCTAAACTGTATACAAGAAATGGTAGCGTTAACGCTAGTGAACGTTCACTAGGACAAAAGGGCAAAATAGCACGTGTTCAAACGTGTACAAAGTTTACGGGTTTGTGTTATTTTTGTGTTCTTAGCGTGTAGAACTTCGATGAAATGTGTTTTATGTGTGCTCGCAAAAGCGTTATTTGGCCCTTTTTTCCTAGTGGTTGTCGCGTCATGTGTCACCAATCCTTATACGAATTAATGCACAGATGTCGTTGAAAATTTTTTACAATAGACATTGTTCTTCCTATTCTTTCAATCCCAATCATTTTGTAACGCAACGGGGGATCGCGCACAGCAGGACGACCTGCGGGGCGACAGAATCTCAAAGTCGCGTCAGGCCACAACGAGGAGAATTCGCATCCACTGAAGAACGCAAAACGCTTTACACTTAAGAGGAACTTTCAGGGTGGACTTTTTTCGCATCGCAGGAGCGCCAAGAGAAGAACCGAAGATCGTGCTTCGAGATGCTTTGGAACACGGGATCGTCGCACCTCTTCGCGGGCCGACACATGCCCGCCTCGAAGTTCTTCTCAGCCTCCCTGGTGTGCGCCGGAAGGCCCCTGCGTGCCAAGAACGCCCGAATGCTGGCGCTGTGCTACATCGGGGCCGGCCAGCTCGTCAGGGCGGAGGGCTACCTGGAGATGGCGGAGAAGTGCGATCCGGCTGCGGCGCTCACGGCGCTGCTGAGGCTGCGAGTTGCGACCTCGCGGGGAGATGAGGGCGCCGCGGTGGAGGCGGTTCGGGCGCTGTCGGCGAGCGCCGACTACCACGCGTCGTACGCCAAGGTGCGCGCGGGTTGGTTGGAGCACTGTGCGGCATGCAGACTGTGTTGGGAAAAGCGGCGCACAGCTCAGTACGTTATAGTACGACTGTGGACAACATTTTACTTAAGGCTGTGACAAAAAATTTGTTGTGTCTCCTCTCAGCGAAGAAGGGCACAGCCAAATCGTGTTCTCTTGTTAATAGAATGCGATTCCGTCCCATCAAGTCAGATTGAAAGCCCAAATGCGCGACGTGGTGCCGCCTTAACGCAATGTGAAAACTTTTAGAAGGTGGAAATCGGCAACATTTGCCATTGTCGTGTCCCTTCTCACACAAGACACGAAGCCGTGTCACTCACCGAAGACGTCTTCTGATGTGCATGCATTGCTTCAGACGGCCTTCGACGAAGCTAGGAAGAGTGGCGCATACCTGGCGGCCAGGGAGGCGGCCCTTTTGCTCAGGGCGGCGGAGCGAGCCGATCAGGAGTGGCCGTCCGGCGATCCCTCGACGGTCTTCCAAAGTTTGATTTTGGCTACTCTCTCGGCGAGGGCGCCCTCTCAGGTGCGGATGGGAGCGTCCAGCGATCGCCCAGGCCGGTCGCTCGCCGTCGGTGGCCTTGATCGTCTGCTGCAAGAGGCAGACGTGGAGGAGGTGACTGAGTACCTGAAGGAATCGTCGGAGCGGCTGCGGGAACTCGGGGGGGCTGCGTTCTTCGGAAGAGACAAGGTGCCGCAGGCATCAGAGCCCCAGTGCATGATTTGTGCTGTTGATGAAATTACGACAAGGTTCATATGATATTTGATGAATGCCATCAGAATCAAATCTCATTAATTGATTGGGACTCCCAATTTGGGAGCAGCTGCTAATTTCTTCCATTGAATTCATTAGCCTGCACATACCAATTCGCTCGATTTTAATCCTTTCTTGAGGAATGCTGTAGTGGTGACAATCGCGCATCAGAAATGTGTTTAATTTTGATGATATTGCTCCAATTCGCTGTCCACGGTGAATTCGGTGGCCAGCAGTGCAAATTTTCTATGGGTACTTAGGTTTGGCATTAAGGAAAAACGTGGTTTTCGATTGTGGTCCATGTACAAAGTCAATTTGAATGAGCCATTCTTATCTAGAGTGCGTTGCGCACCTTAGCGCTCACAGTTTGCAAGGATATATGATATCCCATGGTACAGCGACACGTGATGCATGAGCAGAAGAGTCGCGTTGCGTCGGTGGCTTTCATAATCTCAATGCCGCTACACAACATAATAGAATGCCTTAATTTACCCGGTATAATTCACATCATATCTAAGTTGACGCCGTTACTAGTCACCTGTCTGTGCCTTTTAATAGAAACAAATTTGATCACATAAATTTGCATTCAAAGAATTTTGAACTGCATTTGATTGTTTTGTGCGCACGCAAGGCCACAGATATTTCCTTCCAAGAATGAGGTTTCTCTGACTGAATTGCGGCAGTACAATACAATGCAATGAATTAAGTTGTGGTGCAAGACAATGGCGCACAACAGAAGCATTGCTGCGCAGGCCAAGTGCGAAAGAGCATCCTGGTTCACGGGCATGTGCATCAGCCTCTCCCGGTGCGCTTCTCATCTGAGGATGTGGAGGCAAGTCATCATTTTGATGCAGGTAGCGGTGGATTTCCTTCGAGTGCTTACTTCAGAACACGGGGCCTCTGCGCATCCTCAAAATTTACAGGTACGCTGATCTTTTCATGCGTATGTGATTGACTGGGGTAGACTCCGCAACATGATATGGGTTTACTCTCCATATTCGACATTGCAGCGACATATGCTTGGGGATGAAGCACCCCGCAAGCGCAGGAAATGGAATGCTGCATCTAAGGACTAGGTTTCGCTAGAGACTATTTGACAATCATTGGATTGAGTATATTACCCCAGATGACAAATGCCATTGAAGTGTCTGTGTTCAGTGAACGCAATTCACCACAATTTGCAAGTGTTACAATTGAAACACGTCAAATTCGATAGTAACTATCAAATTGTGGTCAAAATATATATTTGCATTCCGTGTGAATCAGCGACGGTCAGACTTGTCAGTTGCGTGTATGTTTGCGTTTTTGCATTTACACTTTCGCGCGCAAAAACGTAAACTTGCAAATGGAGCTATTTTTGCGATTGCGTGTACGTTATTACGGCTCGTTGGTACACCCAGATTACAGGATTAAAGTGGCTTACAATGATCAATCCTCTGTCCCTTCGAGCACAGGCAAAATAGCGTCCACCTGGCCCTCGGCAAAGGCAACGACGTCGTCAAAAAAATCTCGTTCTATGCCCACTCCAGCGCACCTGGCTGCCGCTCCCCGGACTCTGTAAGTCTGCGTGAGCTGTGTTTATGTACAAGGGCGTGTACTTACGTTGTATTTACTCATTTTTACCCTCTTTTGCGGGTACAATCGTAAATTTTTTTCCACGCGTAAGGACGTAAATACGGCCATCTGTTAATTCAAGCCATGCATCCCAGCACTCACGTAACGTCCCCGCCGCGAATATATCGACCATTCTCTGCTGCACCGCTATATATCAACCAATTCTTCAGTCCACGATGTTATTCACGAAAGTAGGGTGCACAAGTTTTCGAACAGAATGAAACGTCTAGTGGCATCAGAGGTATAATTTCATGCGTTTGCGATTCTTCAGGTCCAGATATGCATTCTAGCTGGTGCTGGTTCCATGCTGAAGGTCCACGATGACTGCCCCTCAAACCACGCCATTCTCGAGGCTGCCAAGCACGCAGTCGACGCGTGCATGCAGGTAAGTTGCTGCCATGGGCGCATTCAGGTGCAGATGTGCAGTATGCTAAAAAGGGGAATACGCGGCGCGTATTGTGCTCGTGTGGCGCTAAGATACGTAACAAAATCAGCATCTTCGGCCCGCAGCTTCCGCGAAGCTCATGCCATGAAGGCAAAGGGGTGAGTGAACGAGATCTGCTGCGTACTCGAGACAATGGAGATGTGAGTGTTCGCGTCCGTCGAAGCTCCACAATGGATGTGAGCAAGCACGATTGTTGTTGATGATTATTAATATTGATGATAGAAGGCACCGCGTTGCCATCACAATGTGTCGATGAGCAGCGGAAATAATCAGGAATCTGAGCGCGAGCTGCAAGTCTATGGCGCATGAATTAAATTTCGGTCATATGATGCAGCTCTTGTGATGCATCGGCATTACTACTATGTCGAAATGCGTCGCCTAAGACACGCCAACATGTTAAAACGCACAGCCTCTTAGAGCCCCATCACAGCAGCGATACGAATGACAATTTCTGTTCTATATTTCGATGGCAAAGTGTCTCCTAAGCATGCAAATTTACACCGAAAACTTCAAGTATGACCACGGCAACAGCTGCAGTTTACTCCACTTTGGCTGTTTAGTCCGGTCACCATGAGTATGGATGATACAAAATACGTGTTACAAGCTTATGGAATCATGTGCAGTGCTTTGCATCAACGATTACTAATATTGCGGTGAACATATTAAAGATTGAAGGTAAGTAAATGGTAATACAAGACTTCAATGGTGTGCCGCATCGACTGGAAAGTAAAATGTCTCTGCGCTCAGCACACTCCGTGCATGGTAGCAGAAAACTTAATTATATCTACTTTTCTGTGCGCATGATGCACATATTTCCATACTTCTGTACCGCTACATCGTTGAATAGGCATACGCGTAAGTATTTGGTGAAAGTGGCACCTGTGTCACGTGAATCTCTGTATACAAACTGGCAATGCGATGTTTGCCCCCTCCAGTCAAGTTTTTTCGACGGTACACGAATTGTAACAATCTATCACTGGCATATCAATGAACCTATACTGATTTGTCATATTGACAGCTTAACCTGTCGTGGTCGGATGCAAATTCACACAGCTGAATTGAAATATGGGGAAACTGAAAGTGACCGTTATTCGGCAACTGCATGAAGGATTCAATTGCAGCGTTCGATGTCTAAACGTTTGGGTGCATTTCTGCTATGCATGCACATGCAGAACCGCCTTCTTACGGATGTTGCATCGTGAGGCATAATTGCATGATCTATTATAGAGCCATTATTTGGCGAAGCGCAAAATGCAGCAATATGGGGAGTTTTGATGCGACCATTTGAAATATGGTAAATTCAATAGTTCACTGTTAAACAAGTGGATTATCCGTCAATCCACTTGTACAGTTGTGACAACTGTGCACTGCATACACACATGTGTTTCAAACAAGATATCGCAGCAGTAACTCATGTTCCGCCCCAAACTTCCCAGCCCAGATTGTTGCCGCAGGATTTGCTGGATGAGAACAGTTGTGAGGCAAAGAATCAAAAAGGTTTGCAGAACAAAATCGAGAGAGCTGCCACAAAAATGGTGAGCTTAATGTCGCCACGCACCGCCATGGCGGCAGAAGCTGACAGCACAGTGTGCATCAAATGATTTTCACGCCGGCTATCAGCTTCCGCGAAACGTGCATGACCTGCAGAACAAATCCGGCGGAAAATTTGGGATGTAGATACGGCCAACAGGAACAAACCTGAACCTCACAGCCGTGCCTGAACTGCACAATTTGTGCAATTTGATTAAGAATGGGCTGAGCATTGCTTGGAAACACCGAACAAGAGCAGAAACGGCACCTGAACAGCCGGCCAGGCAGTTTCATCAAGCATACTTTCACTCAACTACTGAACTGCGGCTGCTGTCGTTCTAGTAACTACAGCCGTGGGTTAAGGCCTTGAAGATCGCAGTGGCTCAACGGTAACATTGCAGCTGACGGTAATGTTACCGTAATATTACATTATTGTGCTCGTCAGTGATGGTGCATCAGCAGGGGTAAATAGATTTTCCATGACGAGCTATATTTGCTCCTATTATTTGCCGCAAATCTGCACTAGAACTGGATGGTATAGTTATGGTAATGTATGTTTATGATAAACATATTGCATGATACATGCTTTGAAGGATGTAATGAAACCTGGTCCTTGTCACATTGTATAGTAACATCTGCCTAGCAAGTGCATGGCAAAATTTTGTTGACGTGTATTTAATACATTAACTGCCCGATTGTTACGTTGCGAGCTGAAACTGGATAATTTGTTGTTTTCGTTAATTTAACGAAAACAACAAATTATCCAGTTTCAGCTCGCAACGTAACAATCGGGCAGTTAATCAACCATTGAAGTTCAGTTGTGCTACTAATAGCAAAGATTCTAAAGCATGGCAATAAAGGCTGAATCCACGAAATGACAAGGGCAAGATATCCAGCGGATATCATTCTTTCATAAAAAAATGAATTCCGAATTCTGCTTCTGTGCCTGCACACGAACACACAAGGAATTGGAGATATCAATAAGGCAGAGGAATTACAAGCACGTGAAGAGCGCGTTAGAGGTATTGCAGAAATTCGGCAATCTGGACGATGCTTGTGTCCTGACGATATTACGGGCCTGCCGAGGTGAGGCACTTTTCTTGTACAATTGCAGTGTGCATGATACCCATCATTTGAGAACGCTGTCACTTCCTCCTCCCAATTTACCAATCAAAAACGGCCCTAAAGGACAGGCAAGTGTTCGTTGTACCAACAGTAGCAATGCATTGATACATTGTGCACCGTAGTTTGGGAAGGCGCCTGCGGAGCACTGTCTGCTGAAAGCGCTGTGACACGCCAAATTCATGTCGTAACATCTGAAGCAATCCTGCAGTACTTTTCACTCTTCAGTGCCCTCCTGAACGAACCGTCCATCAATGGGAACTGGCTCGGAAGTCCATGAAAAAGCCATCTTGTCTGAGAAAGCGACGGGTGCAACTCGCAGTTCCATCACCCGTTATTTAAAGCGAAATGGATTTCTCATCGATTTCCATACAAGGCTGGGATTTCCGTGCAAAACACGGATTTCCAGACAAGCATGGATTTAAACTCGCCTAAATGTAGACGTAAATACAGCACCGTTTACGTATTATTATGTCTGTTAAAGACAGTACATACAGACTTAGGAGTCAGGGAGTGGCATCCAGACTCACTGTGGTGGAAAATACGAAACTTTGCTCGACGACGTAAACGTGAACATAAAACCAAGCCTGTTGGCAAATGCACAGTTGCTACCCACACATTCAGCACATTGATCGGATTGAACAAATGATGTTTCCGTCCAATTATTTAACAACAAAACGCAAGGCTGCAATTGCAGGGCATGCGCACCAAAGCGGGGATGCAATTTCATGCCCAATCATCATCATCATCATCAAAATCCATGGATTACATTTGTCACAAAATGACAAAACACAGCCCGTGCACCTGGTAGGCGATGATGGGCGTGGAAACCAAGCAGATAATATGTTCAGAATCGATTATTCATGGTACCATATCGCCACTCCCTATTGTCCCATGAAATGCAATGAGCTGGCATGAGGCACGATGATTATGCTCAATCATGCAAAAATCACTGAAACACACTGTCGATTTTCCGCAGAGGACTTCCGGGGTACATAAAGTGTACACACGTGCTCCTGCACACTAGGGAAAAAGGGCCAAATAGCACGTGTTCAAACGTGTACGAACTTTACAGGCTTGGGGTATTTTCGTGTCCTTAGCGTGCAGAACACTGACAAAATGCATACATATGTGTTCGCGAAAGTGCTATTTGGTCCTTTTTCTGCTCGTGAAAGCTGCGCGTAATCCTGCCACAGTACAAACTTGCAAATTTCATTCATGCACTGGATCAACTGTACCAGCGTTCCAATCACAATGGCGCAGCCAAATAGCCTGCCTGTTGCCCTATCATATATAATAAATTACATATAAGTATGTTGCTCTGAGTTGAGAGTTGCTCTAGCGATTTGCGCATAAGCGTTTACCAAACATTGCGCCGGTACTGCTAAGAAAGTGGATGGCCAGATCATCTTCCAATTTTTCTAGTGCAATCGACGCACGTTTGTAGCAACGATACGATTACAACACTTACAAATTGGGAGCCTGCGTTCCAGAGCAATGTGATCCGGTGTTGTGGAAATACGCACTTGAGGTGGCGTTGAAGGTGTGCAACAATGAAGCGGATCAGCCAGTTGTGCGTCAGGCAAAGGTGCGTTTGGCAGTACCACTCACGCACGACCGGCTTGCCATTTTCGCGCGACCACTGCAAAATATCGTCTGTTCGATAGCTCGGTTGAAGAAAATTGATGGGACCATTTATTGACAGATGTGCCTGGTAGGCGGGTGAAGCGAACGCGCTTGGAACATACCCTTGCAATATTCATCTTAGGTTACTTTGTGCAAATGATGAACATCTCCAATCGGTACACGTTTTATATAATATAGAACATATGCGGCCAAATTGCATATTTTTTGTTTCACGTACATGTGCATACGTTAACAGTAAGGTTGTTCAGTAAAACGTGTCCTGCAGCAGCAAAGCATACGCGTCCAGCATCGCGTGCTAGTCCTTCAATCTGTTAGGTGGGCAGCAGGGACCCAAAAGGACGGCAAATGCCACCTGCGCCAGATGCCGCCTCGGAATCGCAAGGCAGCGATTTCATGTGGAATTACAGAATTTCATGCACGCGAGTTTTTTAGTTCTCTGTCGAAAATCCATGAAACCGTTAATTTTATTCATGGGGAAAATATCGAAATGATTCCTAAAAGGCAAAGTTTCACTTATCTCGGAAACCTGTTAAAATATTATCTTCAGATAATGGCACAAGAAATAAATTCCAACTTGTGTTGGATGAGAGCCCCGGCATCGCAGTTCCGCCCTCCTTCCTACGGTTGTCCATGTGCTTCACAATCACATTGATTCCCGCATTGCCGGCCTTTTGAAGTGGCGAAACCCGAATCCTCTCCTGCACGAGAATGTTATTTACGTGTATTATTCCACCCAAGATGGGACTTGTAGTTTTTCAAGATAGTTTCTACAATATATTTCATGTCTGCCAGACATTGTCTGATAGGCAGTAATTCTGTCAGACAATCTTTTAGTACATAGCGGTGTAAGGCTCAGTGTCTTGCAGCTCAGTATCTTGCGCTGCTTCTTCTTGCAAAGATCCAAATTGGCTCAACCAATTCGCGCGGCCTGAGGCATGACTCATGAGCAATATCTGATGACACGGGTGGTGAGCGGAAAAAATGCACGGATGTGAGACATGAAACATTTTTGGGTGCGCACACACTCGCCATCGCCTCCAAGGTGCAGTGCCACCGCTGTGTCTTGCTAAAGGCAACTATAAAGGAACACTGCAAGATAATTTGTCAAATCAGATGACATGAGGCTGCATCAACCATTGCGGTAGGAAAGACGCGAACTCCTAACGTCGTATCTTGTTCTATATTTGATGGTCCTCCCAGTATTTCGAAGCCGTTGAATGCGCTAGCAAAGAAAAAGGCCAAATAGCGCTTTTTGCGAACAAATATATCTTCATTCCATCAGTGTTTTGAATGCTGAATACACGGAAATAACCCAAGTCAGCAGACTTTGTACACGTTTGAACACGTGTTAATTGGCCCTTTTCCCCGGTGATTCCCACTTGCACCAGTCCAGGACGGCACCTTCCGGGTCAGAGTAACTGCTGGCGAAGGCAAATTTATGGGTTGCAATCCATGAACTAAAATATCAGGAGGAAGGAAAACAGCCCCAAAGCGATGGGAGGAGCGTGCAATAGGATTTTTTGCGATTGCCAATATTATCTCTGTTTCCCGGGCCAGTTTGGACGTGTTGCTGCAATCGCTTTCTGCGACGGCCGCAAAAAACGACGGGGCTCATCCCCGGAAAACCATGCAATAGCCTTTTTACATGCTTTTTTGGTGTTAGCATGACGTGATGCGGGCCCTGCACACCACACGGAGATCCTGGGATGCTACTCGACGGCGATCGACAAGCAACTTGGCAGTGTTACCAACCGCCCGCCTGGGGTCGCCAATTGCTCGCGGCACTTCTCCAGCAAGGTTGCTGACACATGCCTGCCGATCCATGCAGATCGTCCATGAGTGCATCCGCGCAGCTCCCGACGACAGCTGCGCCATAAAGTCGCACCAAAAGCTGCTGCCCGTTTTGAGCCGCTGCGCCTCCGAGGGCATGGAAGATGTCGTGTGGACCACGGGCCATGCGTGGAACAGAGGGCGCCGCCTCTTCAAACGCGGGAACCGCGCCAAGCTCGCCTCTCACTTCGTCGCTCTGGCTCTGCGGACAGCGCCTCTCGCAGGCGGTCGCTTGTGTTGTGGCCTTCGAGCAGTGAGTGGACTCCCCGCCACATGATGCAAGATTTGCTCACCGGCCGAACGAAATCGGTCCTGTTTGGTTGCTGCGAAGCAAGGTGGTTTTCGTCCCCGTTGGGTGTGGGTAGACCCACCAACTGTTCTTTGCCACGTTGGATCTTCAAGCGATACGCCTTATTCCGTGGAATGAGAGGCTGCGCTGAGGAAAACATCACTGTTCCTGCTCATTCACTACATTTACCCAAAATATTGCCCAGAGATTGCAACGTCTGGATGTTGTTTGTGAAAATGCGCGTCATTGTCGTGTGGCAATTGTCACACATGAGATTACCTGCAGGTATGGAAACCTGGCTATCGTCCAAGGGTCGTTGCCCTCATTGACAAATTATACACCGTCACATTGACATCATATTAGCAAGAGGAATGCGATCACATTTCACGTTTCGCTCAGCAATCCACCTGACATTCTAGATATATCTGATGCCCGTTCCCTCCTGCTCGGCCACTTGCCTTCCCCCTTGATTGATTAGACATCGATGTATGCTGCCCGTCAGCCCAGACATACCAAATGTTATCCGCGTACGACACTGCAACCTGAGGGAAGGTGGCAATATTGCTCAATGTGAGCCTAGGAATCAGATCACTGTCTTTGATGATTTCTTGAAGGCTCCATGTTCGGTCCTGTAGATATTAAATTGCTCAAGAACGCCGGTTCTTGAGCTGGCCATCATTTTCTTGCTCATTCGTACTATGAATTCATTTTTCTCCTCTATGATGCGGAAAGTACACCCCATTCGTTCTTGAGCGATTTGACTTTTGGTGCGACCAAAGTGTAAACATATTGCTGTGTACGTTGTCAACAACGTGTGGGTTTGGCTGGCAGAGCAGGCCTCGCAGCGCAACTGTGGCTCTCGCTGCGCACACTGGCGTAAATTCAATTATCCCAGCGCCTTCCCAGTGCACGTCGGGCTCCAAAAAAGCCATAAAACCGTGCGTCGGGCAATTTCTACACAACATCGATATTCTGCTCAATGTGAGATATCTCGCATTTCCCCACCGTCAACAAACCGTGGGTTCTGCCCTAACGTTTGCCGGACACACCGGAAAGCGAGGGGCACTGACTGGTGCTGTAAATGCTTCAAGGCCCTCTCGTCCTGCTCGCGGATCAACGTCGAAGACCTTCCCAGCGACCTCGACTCCCGCGCAGACAGCTCGTCCAGAACCGATGCAACCGAAACAATGGAAGTCGCATGCAGCGGGGCACACGTTGTTCCTCCTTCCCGGGACGCCAGTAGCCCCGTGGCAGTGGCAGGTGCAGCCATGGGCAAGGACGCCAGCGCAATTGGGGCGACTGCGAAAGGGAGCGAAAACGCCAAAGGGAACGAAAGCGGGAGTGCAAGTGAGAGTGAGAGCGAATTGAGTCCGCAACAGGGCCACAGGATGGAGTACGGTTCTGGCGGAGACGATTGCTCGTTCCTGGGGCCCGAGTCGAACGAACAGGCGAGGCAAGGAGGGGACTCCGTGTTTTCCGTCGACATCGACGATTCCGGATTCGGAGGAAGCGGCGCGCCCGTTGACGGGGGCCGTGCAATTGGGGGCGCGTCAGGGCGACTGGATGACTTGCGCGATTGCCCTGGCGGCTGCGGAGCAGGAGAGAAGGACGTCACGATGACGGAAGCCAGGCGAGGAGCGCCCGCCCTGCCGAACTCCCGCGTCCATGGCTCGCTTTCGCGCAGTGCATCTCAAGGTTGGAAGGAAGCGGCGCCTAGAGGAATTGTGCCGCTGCCAAAGGCGACAGAAGAAAGAGCGGCGGTCTACTCCCGTTCGGACGACATACCAGCAGGCGGCGGGGGTGACGTGAAGACCTGCAGTGTCGGTGGGGCGGTTGCCTCATCTGAAAGCCCGGGCGAGGAGCGAGGAGTTGATGCTTCTACCGCCTCGCTCGATGAAGATGGCCTGGATGGCAGGTCCAGGGCCAGGCGTGGGGCCAGGGCAGACTCTCCGCATCAATATGGGATGGCGGCCGGATCAGCGTGCCCTAGCCAAGGCGTTGGCAATGGCATCCGCAGCGGCATGGGGGCCCAGGAGCGCTGCAGCGCAGTTGGGAGGTCAGGTCCTGATCGTCAATGCCGTCATCGCGGCACCGCTAGCAAAGGGACATGGGCGCAAAGGACGGGATCTTGCGAAGAAGACACTCGATCGAGGACTGGCTCCGTTCCCTCCCATCGCAAGACTCCAGAACCAACGGAAATTCCAGCGCAGGTCGCTGCAGGGGTGGATGCATTGTCCGCCCAAGATGGCGTCAGCAGCAGCAGCAGCGAAATGAGCTCCACCGGCGCCACAGCAGGGGAGGGGTGCGCCGAAGTTTCCAAACAGCCTGCTGGGGGTTCCCTCTTTGCCGCCCGCACAGTGGCTGCCGAAGACGTGGCAGAACTCGAGTTGGAGTCTCTCACGGCTGATGGTTGATTGAGATGCAACCCAAGAGGGCAGCGTCGCTCAGTAGGATACGCCCCAAGATATAAACCTACACGTCGGATACTGCTGTGCCAATTCTCCGCGGGAAGGTTTCTCTACCATTTGGAGGGGCGAGGCATCAACATCGTTTAAAAACTGCGTGTGAGTGCAGTTCCTTGTTATTACAAACAGCAGGGAGCCGGCCCGACCAACGTTCGTCGCAGACACAGCCAGGACCATTCTCAAACAGTGCTTTGGCGAAGGGTGGATTTTCTTGTGACACATGGTATTATCTGGCAACAGGGCACACTGGCCCGGAGCTCAATGGTGCGTCACAAACCTCCATGCATTCTTGATGCTTGGCATTGCCTCGCCCTGTAAGGCCCAGTCTGGTCGGAGGTCTGTCGTCGATTACAGCCCATGCGATGGTTTGCAGTCTACAGCGCGCCTTCACTCGGCCTTCCCCCCGTGTCCCTGAGCAGCCACTGTTCACGAACGGCTGAACCCCTTCACCACCATCTTCCCCTGCTCTCTTTTCTAGGGCACAAAGTACCGCCCCCGCCCCCCACGCACCGAAACCAGCATCCAGCGCACTTCCCAGCATTCCTGTAGCCCACCAGTCTCGAGTCCCAGCGGCCGCTCTGGGCGCCCTGGTACACCGACCGTCATGCTCCAGCAACCACAAACAAGCAACTGGCAGCGTTGGCAATTGGCAGATTTCCACAGCCGCCGCAATACGCCTGGCGCCATGCATCCCTCCAGCCGCGCGCTGCCACAGTGCACAACATTGCCGCTTGGCGGTCAGAACTTTCCGCTCCTGTCGCGCTCCCTTTTTGCATACAGGCGCTCCAGGGCGCGCCTTGCATCCCCGTTCGGGAAGTTCGACACGTCGTAGTAATGAGGGGATATGTCTATGAGCCACTCGCCCTTGATGTCTGTGACCGTGCGGATGTAGTTTCGAGTCGTCAGCACAAACTCCTGGTACACCACCCTGGCACACAGCACTGGCTGAATCAGCACCACAATGTGACACGGCGCCCATCATCCACTGTAGGTGAAAGGGCAGCGTCTTGTGGTAAGTTGACTAACACAGTCAAGAGGAATTTGTTCATGAGCGGATGCAGCGGACATTGTATCCACCGTATCCATCATGTCCATCACGTCCACCGAGTACAGGTCGCGGCCTTGAGATTTTTTTCCCTCCCATTCTGAAGGACTCCACTCACTCTGAGCAGGGAGGCTGCGACAGTTCAATGTCAGCATAACAGCAACAAGTGTTACCAGGGAACCATTTGCATTCGATCGGCTCCAAGGCGCCTGGGCATGGCCTGGAGGCGTTCACGCCTGCAACCACCTCGGAGTTACACCTCAAAGCCAGAAGTGCCTCCAGGCTATCTGTGCTGACGCCATTCCAAACTGCACATGAGGTTTCCTGTTTCACAATGTTGCAGGCGCTGCTGCCTTCATTATTAGTGTGCAAACAAAGGGGGTCTCGACTGGCCGACAGACCGATTGACTGGGAGCAAGCCCTCATTGTTGACACTGCATTGTACTGACATGCCCATGCCAACATGTCTGCGGATGTCGACAAGACATTCCATCACCACCTCCGTCACCAAGGCTGCTTGTTGAGCAGTTGCAAGCGCAACCCGTAAGCCCACAAAACCCACCATTCAGGCTTCTGGTCCAGGCATGCCGATGGATGAAGGTACACCATCTGGTTGTCTTTCACTGTGAGGTAGTGGCCAGATCTCTCAAGGTGAGCGACTTGCATGAAGAATCCACAGACGACGGCCTTTCGAATGTTGACATAGTAGTCCTTGGATTCTGGATCAGTGGAAAGCATCCTGACGCCCAGGCGTTGGCAGATTCGCATCTATGATAGGCACAAAACACACATGTGCAGGCCGGATATGGGGGCGCACATGGCAACCGAGCTGGCATACAAGGACATTATCTTGCAGTTTCTCATCCTATAGCTTGGGAAGGTGCCACTTGCTCCAAGACGGCAGAGCTCACAAGTGAGGCATCCAGCTGCACCATGAACACCTTCAAACAGATGTGCAATATCAGTGATGGCATTGCACCAGGTAATGGTGATCTTGTCCAGTACAACATCTGTCGCCAAAGGCAAGAATCGCAAGGCAGTATTGCCCTGTTCCGAACAGGCACATTAGGGGAGGCCATGCTCCTGTGTGCACCTGAACATTGCTGCGGACTAAGGATACAACAACACCATCAGCAGGCATCAACTTGTCTTGGCATGCCCAAATCGAGCGATGTGCTGTTCCGATCTGCAAGCAATATTTTGATGTTTTGTGCTGGTGGTGCAAGCACCATGACTTTCACATTGAAACATCATCCATCACAGAGCCCTGCTCGGATGATTGACTGGGAAGCACTGTACCAGCTGGGTTCGAACGTTGTCAGCAGACTTGAGGGACCTGAAGTTCAGGAAGTTGTCATAGCACCAGTCCTTTTCGTCCGCATGCTGCTTCCACTTGTTGAACACTTGCAGCAGTGTCAGGTGGTCACCTGAATTACCAACAGAGCCCACGCTCACTCATTGCCCTTGGCTTACTTCCAAATCCATCACACTGATAACACTGATAACACAGCCAGTTAACTTGGCACAAACTTGGCTGACCACACAAGGTGACAATCGTCATTAACGCTGTGAAATCCAGCCCTGGGCACAGCTGTCACTTCTCCAGCACATATGTTTCGACTACTGCAACGCAGCACGAGCCTGAACCCTGCTCAGGTAATCCTGCCCCCAATTGGGGCAGTTCCGGCCCTTTCATGGGGACGAGGCTATTGTCATCCAGCCTACTAGCATGTGAAGGAGACCAACCGCAATTCAGCACTGCTCCCCCCAGCAAGCTCACTGTCAACAAGATAACAACTCTAGACGACAGTTGCGCATGTGCGAGCTGTGAATGATAGACATTACTGCTGGCCCAGAGTGTGTCAATACATTCCGATGAGGCTGATGTATGGACAAAAGCATGTCAGCCCCTGGAGAGACTCTTTGCTGCTATGACAATGAGCTCAACATAACAGCAACAAACCACCGCAAAGTTGCAAGGGCTGTGCTTCGCCAACATTCTGACATGTGCAGATTCAACAGCAACAGATGCTGAATGCCTTCTGAATCCAAGGATGTCTCACCATCAACATGGACAAAGCGTGCCTTGGCCTCATCGGCAGCTTTCATCGCATCCCTTGGGCGCAGGAAGCAGTTTGGGGAGGACAGCATCGCAGCAATGATCAGAATCTCATTGGAGCACCTGTCAAAGCAAGAAATGACTGGCTGATCGCACCAGTGTCCTGCGTGCGAGTGCTGAAACAAGTGGTGAGCTGCTGGGACACCAGCTTCCTGCCTCCACTACAACAACCTACTGTCAACAATATCCTGCCAAAGTCGACAAAGTGTGTGTATGTGTGTGTGTGTGCAAGGCCAGCAGGCCAGCGGTGAGCCATCATACTTGAACTCTGGGGAAGCCACCAGCATCTTGGCCAGTTGAGGGTCCAATGGGAATTCAGCCATGATGTTGCCCACCTGCGCACAATCCCAGCGGGCACCAGCAGCCAAAGGTGCAGATCAGCTGTTGAAACTTAATCGACCAGCTGGCAAACTACTCTGGTACCTGGCCTCCCTATTCCCTTTTCCTCACACCCATGTCACCACCCTTTTGTACTGGACCAGTCTTTCAAAAGCACTGGGGCTGAAAAAAAAGGCTGGTGGGTCTGGTCTAGATTCCCAACTCATGCCCAGGGCAAGATGCAGAACTGCTTTCAAGTGCAACATCGAGTTATGCTGCACTTGCCCAGGTAAATAGCAACAAGGCCTGGCATTTGCATCAAGATACATAAGGAACCTGTACCACATGTTGTGCATACTTTAGAGAACAGCATTCCTAGCAGTGCCACCAGACATAACAGATGCATACCTCTGTCAAATTGCCATCGTCATCGATTGCCCCCAGGTAGTTGAGCAGCTCCAGGGCTCGCATGAGTGTCTCAGGAGCAGGGGGATCCATGAAATCGAAATGAACCTGCAACATCAGGAAAAAAAACACTGGTGTCACACCCCTTGCCTGTTTGTACCTAGCTTAGCATTATGCTTTGATGCTTGATATCGGCTCTTGATGCTGCTCCACAATTGGAGAGCCAACAATCGACGAATCCAAAGTAGGTACCCTTCCATGGCCAGCAACATCTCTGGCACAAAAGCCACAGAAGGAAGGATCCAACAATTTTCAACGTCACTCTGTTGTCATAGGCAAAGCCACACAGCAGCTGGTTATACAACACTGCAAATGCCCCAGATACAACATCTTCAAAGGCTGGGCCATCAGAAGATCGAGAAACTGCGACTCTCTTCATTGTGTCACTTCAGTGCCAAGGACGCACAGTAGCTCTCATCACAGGCTCAGCACATAAAAACTGACAAGGCTCTGCAGTACTATCTGTCACACAAGAACTCATGGAATGCTGTCGTTCATATGCATTGATTCTTAGCTTCCACACTCTGTACTGACACCTTGGACAACCAAGTAGCAAAAACCACACGTTGATCCAGGCGGACATCTATTGTCCATTCTATGCACAATTTCCACCAAAATGGCACAGCAAGGTACCACACTATGCACATGCCCTCCGGGAAGATGGCAATGCACGAAGACAACGGCTGCCAACCGTCACTGAACAGGGTGGTAAGCCTGTCAAATGGTGGATATGGCATCTATCGAACATATGCTGATTCTTCGTTGGCACTACAGTTGTGTGCTTTTGCAGATACATTCTTTTGTACACTCTGTTTATGAAACAAGAGCATTTCTAGACTGCTGGGTTGCTCATCTGCAATTTCTTGGTCTTTGTCTGTAGTCTGTCATTCAACAGATGTCAGTTCGAGGAATGACACATTAATCATTGCACCCAACAGGAACCAGCAACCTAACGATTTTGATCAATGAGCAACGCAAATGACTATTGTTGCCAGCATCAATTTTTGCCACATGCAGTCCTCAGGGAAGATAGTTTTTCAGCCAATCCGAAGATTGTCCATAGCATGTAGACAAGGGCTTCAAATCATCACTGGACACAGTGGCAAAAATCTAGTCGAGGGAGGCAGGCCCCCACCCATGGAACCAGTCTGTTTGGTTGCGTGTTTCAGCAAGTGTTCCAACTCTTAGACTGTTGGCGCCCACCCAACACTAGGGCAGATCATCTGCAATATCTTGGACCTTGTCTGATGAGTGCCGCTACCAAATGTCAGCTCAAGGATTGAGACAGAAATCATTGCGCCCCTGGTCAACACGAAAACATGCCGCAATTACCTTACCCATTTGCCCAAACCTAAACAACCAGCGAAACCACCATCAGGGACACAATTCCTATTGCAGCAGTTCCTGCAGAGGCAGTGCGACTCACGAGATCGTCGATCCCCAGTTTCTTCAGCTGCAGCACCACCGACCCAAGGTTCGATCGCAAGATCTCTGGATACGTCTGCTCCTGCAGGTCATTCTTGAAGGACTTTTCAGTGTAGAGCCTGAAGCACTTGCCAGGTTGTGTTCGACCTGCACGGCCTGCTCTCTGGTGGGCGGAAGCCTGCAGCACATGCATGGGCTGTTGACACCACGGGTCACTGGACACAAACGGGGCAGCGATTCTCTTCGCAGTCGCACAGCTTCAGTACATTCCACCCACTGTCGTGCAGCTTCAGAGTACAGACAGCTGCCTGGTGTCACACTTGGCAGAACTCTCATCTGTTGATGACCTGTCTTGGCAGGGGCAGCTCTGATGCACAAGCATGGATAGTCTGCACTCATATCCTTCAATGAAGTGAAGGATTACACAGCAAGCAGAAAGCAACTGATTTATTCATCCTTCCAAGTGTATAGCTTTGAAATGACAAACGTATCAACCTAGGAATCCACACTGATGACAAAGAATGGACAAGCCATGTGTAGATTGCTTTGAACACAGTCATGAGAACGGAGCACTGCCCCTGAAGGCGATGGCAGGCATCCACCATACTGTGACAGGACAACATTTCAGCCTAGGTTGGACCCGCAACAAGTGGTCCAATATCACTGCAACAGCAGCAACCCCTTACAGCCACCACAACATGAAATTCAGTTGCAACAGGTACCTGGGAGTAGCTGATAAAAGCATGCAAATTGGCAGTGTTTGTGTTGTCACATCGCTGAAAACGTGCTGGACAACTGAACTTAAAGCAGGTGCAAAGAACATGGCTCTGCATCTGTGCCATTGCTGAAATTTTGTTCTGTGTTTCACTGCATGCTGATAGAATTTCGCAAGTCTCACAATGAGCAATGCACCCATCAGTTGTCCACAGCTGGCTTGCTGCAAACTTGATTCCCAGGCACAAAGTGACAACCAGTAACAAAGCAACACCATAAACAGCTCATACCACCAACCATGTCTGTGAACACAGTACAACAGAGACTGCCAAACCTGCAACAATTTTGCCAATGTGCAGTTGCATCCAAGTCCCCCACAGCATTGTCGGTATGAACAAGCCCAGACCCTCGACTGTACAATTCACATAACTGGGCAGCATGTTGACTTTCTGGGAGCACAGCAACTAAAGTGGAGTGCATGCACAGCAATTGCAACTCTGCTGGTCGTGCTCACCCTGGAAATGGGAGACACTAGCAGTGACTCCACCCTGATGCGGGGATTGTACACCTTCTGTTTTGCAAAGCCGGGGTCGATCACATACACAATTCCGTCGATCGTCAGCGACGTCTCTGCGATGTTTGTTGCGACAACTATTTTCCTCCCAGGTGGTCCGCCTTCTTTAATAGGGGGCGGTGCCTGCACAAGGACAGCAATGTCGTTGTCAAAACATCACAGAAAATGCTTCCGCACGGAAGGGAGCAGCTACAACCTGCCAATGCCCACTGGGCAGTGCCCTAGCTTATGAATTCGTCTCTTCAAGGTAACTAACCACGGGGCAAAGATTGCAAATTGCAATTTCCTTACATGTGTCCTTAAACAGCAGTCAGGACGCTACAGCATTTAAACCAGAAATGAGGAAAGCCACAACTTACATTTTCAAAAATCCTCTGCTGCTGCTGGGGTGGCAATGTGGAGTACAGGGGAAGCACTTTGACAGGCCCAACCTGGATGCACCACACATAATACAGATCAGCATATGCAACAATCTTCTTGGAAAATCTGCAGCTTCTTCGATGGGGGATGCACAGGATCGCAAAATAGCACTTCCAACCAATACCTGCAAGCTGCAAGAGCAACAGGCCCTCCGGGCAGTGCAACAGCCCAGCAGCACTGGCAATACCAGGGACCAACATGGATTCCAGAGCCAAAGGCCTATATTCATCACACCTTGTTGTCCATCTGCCCAATTTCCTTGTTTATCTTCTTGCAGGCATCCTCGATCTCCTCCTCTCCAGTCAGGAACAGCAGCACATCGCCAGGTGGCTCGCAGACGTGTATCTGCACAACAGTTCTGATTGCAGCTTCCAAGTAGTCTGCCTCTGGGTCCTGCGTGTAGAAGATTTCCACAGGGTGCAGACGGCCAGGGACCTTCATGAGGGGAGCATCCCTGAAGTAGCCTTGGAACTTCTCTGCCTCGAGTGTGGCACTCATAACCACGAGATGCAGGTCAGCCCGCTGCTTGAGCACCTCTTTGATCAGGCCAAACAGGACGTCTGTCGCCAATGTGCGCTCATGGGCTTCGTCCAGAATGATGACACTATATTTCTCCAGCAGGGGGTCGCTCATTGCCTCCCGCAACAGCATTCCGTCGGTCAAAAATCTGCAAGGGAAATCGGGAGGAGTCAAGGGGTGTTTGCACATTCGGCCAGCTGCATATCGTTTCAGGCAGGGCTGGTGCAACAAGCTTCCAGGCAGGCTAGAACATGGCGAGGCTGGAAAACTGCACAAAAAGAAGGCACTGTCTGGAGGGATTCGATGTTAAAGAAAACTGTGAAACATACAAAGGGAACACCTCCTGAGCAAGGAAACAAGGTTAGGCTCTTTTTCATACTGTGAAACATGACACAGTCTGCGATACACGATATTGTGATTCATGGTGCAGCCTCTGATAGCACATTCGCGCTTGCAAAGACAAGGTGGCAAAGCTCTGAATCTGGGCCCAGTAATCCACAGAACACACCTCAAAAAAATTGGCAAAATTCGACCATTCCTTGCGACCTCACGTCGGGCAACCCGTTGCGAACCTCTCTGAGCACTCACTTGATGACTGTTTTCGGTCCTGAGCACTCCTCAAATCGAATGGAGTAGCCAACCTCCTCCCCCAAGTCCACGTCCATCTCGTCCGCCACACGCCGAGCAACGGACATCGCAGCCACACGCCGCGGTTGGGTGCAGGCGATCTTCCTGCGGTCACGCGTGTAGCCGGCCTCACATATGAACTGCGGGATCTGCGTGGTCTTTCCGCTGCCCGTCTCTCCCACCAGAATCGTCGTCTGGTGGGAGTTCAGCATCTTAGTGAAGTCATCCTTGGCCTGCCAAACAGGCAGGTCTGATGAGGGAACAAGACAGCCACGGTCAGTCGATGACGCGAATTGGAGAAGTCCAGAAGATGCGGCGGCCCTATCGGAGTCAGGACAAGCGGCGGTCACAGGAGCGCAGCTGTTTCCACCAGCCAAGCCGGCGGAGGGCGAGAGATGCTCGCTCGACGCCCGGGGCGCACAGTGGCGTGCCCCGTTGTCCAACCAACCGCGAGAAATGCTGCAAAGACGCCAGGAACACCTCTCGAATATTGTCCCTTTCGTCCACAACAACTCCCCTCACTGGCTCTCATTCTCAGACACAGACCGCCAAGAATGTCGCTGATCTGCACAGCAGGGTCCCCCAGACGAGGATCGTCCGGCCCATCGACCAGCCGCCATTCCCGCCGCCCCCCAGGTTGCAGCACAAACAGACCCCTGCAATCCCCCTTGCCCCGCGCCGCCGTGCGGATCTCGGCCCGCTCAAGCGCCCTTACTCTTCCTCTTGTTTAGGATGGTGAAGTACTGCTTGCTGTAGGGCCTCCCGGTGTAGGGGTTGATGGTCGGCTGGTGCTCCAGCACCGTCCCATTGGGCTCGAACACCTCCAACTTGCGCTTTCTGTCGCCCATCGTGCCGCGCCGCGGGTCTGCACAGACCCGGCGGGAGCGCCGGGGGAAGGATCGGCCCCGCTGTCGCGCGCCTTGGTGGTGAGGCACGAGCGGCCGGGCACCGACGCCCGGGCGCGACCGATTGAAGGAGGAGGCTCTCGGGAGGAGTTGCACCGACGGCTTGGAGCACTGTGCTGGTAAGGCAAGTGTGCGCGATGGACTTTTTTGGCTAGCGGGGGGGGGGAGTTACGTCATTCTTTTTCCCATTTTCCGACGACGCACGTTGCGCGGTCTTCGGTTGGGGCCATGTAACGTACAGCCCCGTTCACACGAAGCCTGTACGTAACGTCAACTTGCGTTGCACGTACGCAACGCACACCAAGGCCAAGTACAGCGCCCACTGGCCCGCGACTTTGGCGGCAGGGGCCTTGTCTGATCGCACCACGCGACGCTCGCCCCTCGGCCGCAGCCATGGCAGCCAGCCAGCACGTCAGCCTCCCGCGCGGCAAGGCCCCGACCCCCTGCCCCAGGGCGCCAGTCCGGGTCCTGTGCGTGGGCCAGCCGCAGTTGGTGCGCACCCCCACACTGGGATCCGCGTTCTGCCACCAGCCAGCGGCGCTGTCCGATCGCCACCATCATGCCGCTGCCAGGGGCGCTGGAGCGCTGATCCTGGCCCGTGGATGCCTGGTTGCAGGTGCCCATTGGTGTGCGGGGCAAGGCGGCGCGAAGGGACTCCGTGGCTTGCCAGGCTGTCGCCGTGCCAGCGGTCGAGATGAACATCGCCAAGGACATCACGGAGCTGATCGGTGAGCGCCTGTTGCCAGCCGCGACCCCTCGGGAAGGCGGGGCGTTTCCTGGGGTGGGAGCGCGGAAGATGGGGAACGGGACGCATGATGGGCATTCCTTGGAACGCGAGTCCTTGCATTGGAGTGTCCCTGTGTGGCTCAACCTTGTAGTAGCCCTGCTTGATCGCTGCGCAAAGGAACAGAATATGGCACGCTGCTGGCTTATCCGATCCGTAGTCAAAGACGAAACCACTGATGCAGGTGGCGAATTGTCGGGTGAAAGCAGTGGTGGCGGCTAGGGGTTCCTCGATGGCCCCCAAAGCGGAAGTTTTCAAGAATACGGGATTGAAGGGATGTTGACGTGTATTCTGCGACTGTTCCGCACTGTGATCACAAATGCACGATGGAGTACGCTGTGTGTGCGTAGGGAATACCCCTATGGTCTACCTCAACAAAGTTACGGAGGGCTGTGTGGCAAGGGTGGCAGCCAAGATGGAGACTATGGAGCCCTGCTGCAGTGTGAAGGACAGGTGTGGTGCATGCCATCCACAAAATTTATCCTAGGTATCTCTTAGAGCGGCTCCCTTCTGGCACATGTGTGTTTATACTCTGTGGGACTTTTGTCCAACAGGTGGGGTTTGCAGGAGCTGTTGAATAAGCCTGTTGGCGTTCAAATTCTGAAGGCTCTGTTTGTGGGGCTGTGCAGGATAGGCTTCAGCATGATTTCCAACGCTGAAAGCAAGGGAGATATTGTCCCTGGCAAAGTGAGTGCCAGATCTTTGGCTGCTGCAATCAACAGTTGATGCATTTCACAGAGCGCATGTTTGATCGCTCACCATGCCTTGTTCTTTCCAGTGTTGTTTAGGCCAGTAAATGGCTGACTGGGGTACCAATATGACGAATTGCCAGCTGCTGTCACTTTGGAAAGGTATGTGTAGTTGCCTTCCATTCCTCAAGCTCCACTTTGCAGATATGCAGCGCTTTATGTTCTTGTCCAGGTGGTGTTCTACTTCCCATGTGGCTGCTGTTTCCTGTGATTGTCCTCAGAGAAAATGACTTTTGGTTTGATGGACTTGTTGATGGTGAAGCTTGTGTTCATGCTGGTATTGGCAGACGACCCTAATTGAGCCTACAAGTGGCAACACTGGGATTGCTTTGGCATTTATTGCTGCTGCAAAGGGCTACAAGTTGGTACTGACCATGCCTGCATCCATGTCTCTTGAACGTCGCATCTTGTTGCGAGCTTTTGGAGCGGAGCTCGTGCTTACCGATCCTGCAAAGGGAATGAAGGTAGGCTATAGATTCAATGATCTGACTTCTGGTGTCAGCATGCCCTTCCCTCTTTTTTTGGTTGTGGCTCTGAGTCTGGAAGATTTGTAGAAATGTTGATTCTTGTTGATTTCGTGCAGTAATTGCCTCCCACGAACTGTGTACCCTGCAGTACTGCCAATGAATCTGCAGCAATATCTCTGCTGGTCTCCCTTGTCGCCCCACAGGGATGTCCACTGGCAAATCATCTCAAATTCACTGGTACCAGATTTGGGGTTTTGTGCATAAATAGTGTTTGTGAAGGAAACTATCCTTGGGCTTAACGCATGCATACAAAGCTTTGGGCATGTTGCAGTGTGCAACAATTTTAGTTGTGCTTTTCCTAATTTACGGTAATTCCCCCCAAGGGGCATGTCAGGCCTTCTGTCTGACTCCTATGGTGTGAATGTTGATCGAAGGGTGCCATCATGAAGGCAGAGGAGATCGCAAAGAACACCCCTGATTCGTTCATCCTGCAGCAGTTCGAGAATGCTGCAAACCCGAAAATCCACTATGAGACGACTGGTCCTGAGATCTGGAAGCAGACTGAAGGGAAAATCGACGTCCTTGTTTCTGGGATTGGCACCGGGGGAACCATCACTGGATCTGGACGATTCCTCAAGGAACAGAACAAGGACATACATGTGCGCTGTGTTTTAAAACTCTCCCAACGTTTCTTGGCGTGGACAACAGTCCCAGGCATGGACGATGTGATGACGGAGAAATGTTCCTTAGTGCTGCATGTCTCCCAATATGTTGAGCTAGCCTTGTGGGAGCATGCTGGCCAATGTGACTGGATTTGTGGTACACTTGCACTTAAACAGAATTGGCAAATGGTGCCACCAGCTCTTCCACTTTTCCCCAGTGTTCAGTGCAGGAGTCAAGTGCTTGCAGCAATGGTGCTTGGCAAAAGGCACCTGGCAAAGGAACTGCTGTGCTTGCTTGTGTTGATTCTCTATGGGCAGTCAACTCCGAATTTGTCTGCTATTACCATCAAGCCCTTGTCAACAAGGTGATAGTTGACATTGGTGATTGTATCTTACTTCTTAGAGCGTTTCGGTCCAAACGATTTACTGAGAGAAGCATTGCACAAAATAATTGTCGCATTGCATGTAGCCAGCAAAAATGATTCTCTGTCAAGCATAATTGTGCCACTACCTGCCCAGTTGGCCAGTGATAGTCCGCAAGTCACATAAATGCTGAAAAAGTTGAGCTGCATGACGCCTACAGATTGTTGCTGTGGAGCCAACCGAATCGCCCATCTTGTCTGGCGGTAAACCTGGACCCCACAAGATTCAGGGCATTGGAGCTGGATTTGTGCCTGGGATTCTCGACACGGACATCTATGACGAGGTTCTTCAGGTGAGTGGTGCTTGCTGGTGCCAACGAAATTTGGTTTTCTGTCGTGTTCTTGTTGCTTTCAGAAATCACTGCTTTGGACCCATCACCTTGCAAGTGCCTGGGCATATGCCATGTTCTGGGACCACCACAAATGAAAGTTTTGTATGCTTGCTGATTGTGCCTGATCACACGCGGTGCTATCCGTCTTCTCTCTTGGTTTGGGATGGGCAGCATTTGTTCTATCTAGGGGATGAGATGCCATGCTGTGTGCACATAGGTGTCATTTCCTTTTATGGTGCTAAGCCTCAGAGTGTTCCAAGCAACAACAAGAACAGCACTTGCACCATGGCAGTTGGATTCCTGACGTTTGCTGGATTTTGCATGAGCAACCGTGGCGCTGGCTCTCTGGGATATCGTTTTGCATCAACTGTACCTCCTGAATGGATGTTCGCTCCCTAGTTACTTGCAGTCACTGCCACACGCGTTGGGCATAATCACTGCCAAAGCGAAGTATGAGTACTCGTGGCCAGGTTAATGCAAGTGCATGGAACAGTTTCTGGTGTGAATCAAAAGCGTGGGAAGAAAGACACCTACCTTGTATTGTGGGCAAGAAGCCCATAATTTGACGTGCATTTCTTCACGCTTCTGTAACGCGAACACGCTGAAGTCCATGTGTTGTCATCAAGAATTGTTCAGACGTATTACTACACTCGTGCGTACTGTTTACATGTGCATGATAATTGTCTCAAATTCTTGTCAAGATGGCGCCAAGAAAAATGTGAGGCACCAGATTGTGCATTGTCTTTCTTACCTTGCAATTTTTTATGGTAGCCTTGTTCAGAGTCAAATTTGTGACTTTGTGCTGTTGCCCACCTCAGGTGTCTGGGGAGGAGTCGATCGAGATGGCGCGTCGCATGGCCCTCGAGGAAGGCCTGCTCGTTGGCATCTCCTCTGGCGCGGCGGTCGTTGCAGCCATCCGCCTAGCAAAGAGGGAGGAGTTTGCTGGCAAGCTCATCGTCCCCGTCCTGCCCAGCTTCGGCGAGCGCTATCTGTCGTCTCCACTGTTCCAGGAGCTCCGTGCAGATGCAGAGAAGATGACGTTCGCGAGCTGAGGGAAGCAGCGGAATGGCGCAGTAGTGAAGTGTGACCTTGGAAATCTGGCTGGGTTATACTGGTGTGTGATTTGGTGCCCTGCTGCAGCCTTGTGGATTTGTGGGTTCCGGGGGGTTGCTGTGTTATGGAGCGTCAATTGAATCATGATGCGAAATCAGTTCAGTGAGCGTTCTGGGGCGAGCCGCACGATTTTATTGTCGAATTGGAGTTGGGCGGGCATGTTTTCTTGGTGGGGAGAGAGGCGTCCCGAGCGCTGCGTCCTCAGAGTGCTCGTTCTTGCACATTGCTTCGTGTTCCGGTAATTGATATTGCGATGCCATTGTAAGCTGCCCTCCACTGCTCTGCGGGTCGGCTGCGGGTGCTCACGGGCAGAAAGCCCGCAGGTGGGCTCGCCCCACAGGGCCCAGGGTCCAAGGGCCCTGGGCCCCACGCCCAGGGCCCCTTACGCTGGGCCCTGTGGGGCCCTTATGCCCGCAGATGAGCAATCCCATCTTGCAAGTCATGCCTCATGCATCGAAGAAACGGGGGCCCATTCAGCAGAGGAGTGCATTCGCCCAGGCGCATCCAGGAATACAGGCAACCGAGCTAGTTGTTGTTGGGTTGGCTGTGCGTTCTTTTGCTCTGTGAAGACCCAAAATGCATGCAACCAACGACGAGGACGAACAATAGCATATGCCACAAAAAAGGCAGAGCGTCCCCGAAACGCTCAGCGCCTGACAGCAACGGCGGGCAGTGTCCTCATCAACAGATGCCCAATAGTGCCCTTCGACGAATGTTGGACACAAGTCGGAAACAGTCACATGAAGGCCGCTGAGAGCATCAACGGCGGAACTCATGATTGAACTCGTAACCTCTCCATAGCGGCCAGCATTGATGATATGCACGTGTGTAGAGCAGAAAAGCACACAACTTGGGAACAAACAAACAATCATTTGGACACTGTCATCTGGACACAAGGGACAGTCCTCCGAAAGGCAGGGAATGCCAAAGATTCTTTACACTTGTTACGCTGTGCAGTTCTGATATGGGAAATCCTGATCTGCAGAGACCAGATTCCTCCAGGAGATCCAAGTGCGCTTGTCCGTGGCTGTTCTTGCTGCAGCTTGATGCCGACTTTCATGGAGTGTTTGTGTGCGTGGTCGGCTCTGGTCGCGATTGGATGCTGAGGTCACAGCATGTGAGATCTAAAATCCGAGCGTCCGGGCCAGCCCGTGGAACTGACGGCGCATGTGATGCCCAAGGGGCTGTGGTTGCGGGTGTGGATGTTCTTGGATGCTGACGCGATCGGAATAATGATTGGCTGTTGGGGAATGGGGACCAGTACATGTGTGCAGCCATGTCGGCTTGGCATTTCCGTTTATGGCAGCGCCAGAATGTAACACGTTTACGTTCGTATTGGCCTAGATATGCAGTGCTATGCGTGTATATGGCGTCACTGCAGCTGCAAGCATTTGTATGCCAAATGTGCCACTATGTTATGAGGCCCATTTTCGATGACTTTTGTGTTCGGGTCGCCAATATATGATATAAAATTTATGGCAAGCTGGCGCCCCGTGAGCTTCAAAAGGTGGCTAGGGATTGGCGAAATTCACAAAAGTGAAAAAAGGACTTAGTCTGCTACAAAGGGACGAACTCCAGCATAAAAGGAGAATATGGAAACAGCAATGCGGCAAGCTGTATGGGTATCTCGATGTGCGCCCAATTTTACCAGGCCCATTTGAGTCGGGTTTTCCGTGGCGGAATCGCTGGCTACGTGTTCGCAGGGGAGCTGTACGTCCCCATATTCGTCTCCTTCGACATAAATCTTATCGAGCCGGAAGGCGGGACAGGCGAAGACTTGGCGCTTTGTGGATTTTCGCCCGGGTGGCAGACAGCCACCTTTTGCATCTGTCAAAGGGCCAGCGCTCAAACAGGTAAGAAGGAAAGGCACGAGTGCACTCACATTCGATTCAAACACAAGTGGTTCCCCATGTCCCTTGCAATTTTGCTCTCCTCAAGGGCATGCGACACTCGTGGTGCTTGCGGAGGAAGTGCACAGGGCATTGCGTATTACGCAACGTGTAACTATGCCATTTCATTTTATTGCATGCGCCCAGGTGGGCACATATGCTTGCGCTCACAGAGGGGGAAGATCTTGTGGAACGTGCTAAATAGAATATGCTTGGTGTCGAATGCGTGAGCAGTCACACCTTGTGTGAGCAGGCGCACCTTGTACCTGTTCTTAGAAGGGCAGCCAAGATAAAAGCTACCAAATTAGGCGACATGTTTGCGCCTACGCATATCGAGCCCTGAATACGTGATCGGAAGAAAGTTGTATATCACTGGATATGCATATCCATAGTATGGCCACATCTCAGGATATATTGTTCGCGCAGCCACATAATAACCACCGTTTCACTGGATGGATCGATTATGTTGAATGGCTAGTGATTGCTCTGCACTTCACAGAGGGTTTGCTTTTTCATAGGATGGCCCGAGCTGACCGCCACTACGAAATCGTTGAGGATATTCATGAGTTTCTTTGATATTGTTCCCGTTTCTTTGACCTGATTTGTATGTTGGGTTCCTTTTTGATTAGGTCATGTTTGTATGATACAACATGGGTCTCTATGGCAAAACGTTATGCAGCTCATATGGAAATGCCTTGGTCGGGTATCTTGTCCTCAAGAAATTTTGTGGGAAGTTGTGACTATGCTGCTCCGCAACTCTACAGTGCCCTGAATCTATTGTATTTTTTGGTTTGCAAGCACTTTGAAGGCCTGAAAATGGTCATGACAATGATCTTAGTAGTCAGAAATGCTCTGTTTGAGTGCTGGTGCTGAAAGGCCGGACTTCTAGAGAAATCAGTTTGGAATAACGGCTACTGGACCACGGAGCCTCTGCAATATGGGCTACTAGAACACGGACTCTCTGCCATCACCCAAAACACAATGATCGGATAAGAATATAAACAGCTCCCTCCATATTATTACTGCATCAATGTGTTTTTGATGATGGCAGAGAGTCCGTGTTCTAGTATCCCATATTTCAAACTCATTTATGTGTGAAAAGGAAGTCTGTGGCGTGTTTTGCTCTGGGCTATGCGCTGAACCGGCATGTGAAAGAGCTGCTTGACGGGCGCTTGTGATGAACCGGATCCCGAAAGCACAAACAGGCAATCCAGTAGTTGTGAGACATGAAGAAATTTGGTCTTGTTTGGTGCCGCCATTCGGCAGGAAAGCTGCGTTTGGACCTGGAACAGGACAAGCAAATATGTAAGCCGAGTTCTGCGTGGCCACTCTCATGGAAGCAGCCCGTGTGAGGCTGTGTGAGCGCCGTGGCGCTGGCGTTGTGTGCGTGGTGTGTCCGTGCCTTCCGGGGTGGTTTGAGCCATCGCTCCACCGACTAATCTGAACTTATACCGATAGATAAATATTGGGCGTAAGAATTAGTTCATGGACAGCAGTGCAGTGGGTAAGACTGGATGTGGAATCACGAGTCCTCATGAAGTCGTATCATTTTTGCCTAGTTTGACTAATTTGATCGCAGCTACGATACAACGAACAGCATTTGTTGTTATTGGGGTTCGTGGACCTCCTTGAAAGTGCCCTTTAAGAGGAAAAGGGCTAAATTTGAATGACATCGTCGTAAGTCAATATTTGAAGGACTGTTGGCAATGTAGAGACAACATGATATGGAATGGGACCACAAAGCTTATTGCTAGGCTGGGCTTGTACAAGGAAACTGTCGCAGCGCATTCAGGGATGCCTTCTCATGTTGCGATCGAGAGCACAGGTGTTGAAACTGGGTTGGATGTTTTGGGGTTGCAAGATTCAACCACATACGTAGGATTGCCTGTTTGGGAGTGATTTGGGACGTTGGACTCCCCAGACATTCAGGTTCAGCGCACCGCTCCGCGGCAAAGCACTGGGCAGCCCCGCATTGAGATCTTGACTGCTACGCCGCATCCTCTGCAACGTTCGCGAAACCAATCACGAGGCATTGTCACATGCCAGCCTCTAGATCGTTGTTCATCTGCAAGCGCTCATTCGCCAATAGTCTGCAAGGCCGCAGACATGTCGCTAAGACCCACAGGGGCAGGTACGGCCCAGATTGGAAGTTTGTGGGGAAGCACAGGAGAGACTTGGACCCTAGGAAGCAAAAGCTTCGCCGGCTAGCAGAGCGGCAGCGAGGGAGGACAGTTGGCAATCAGGGTACCTGCCACTGATATCGATATCAGTGGCTGGTATCCGGAATGCCAAATCCATATTGGCAGTCGAAATCGCAATATCGCCGCTGCGTCGACACTGTGCCACCACCGTGACGAAAGGCAGAGCGCATGCTCTTTAAACGACGTGCTACACGCCGGGACTCTGACGACAAGCTGGTGAATGATATGAGCGAGAGCAAGCGAAGAACGAGCACGATTGCGCATGGGTGGGCTTGTGTAAGGAAATCGATGGCGACGACAAGAAAGTCGTTCCTGAGGAATGCAAAGGGAAGCTGTAGTGGTCGAGCAGCCCGGAAGGTGTCCACGAGCGGGGATGGGCAAGGGTAAATCTGTCAGGGGAGTCCTAATGAGCATCAAGGTATGCAACAAGGAGCGAATGGAAATGTTGCCGGTCCCTGTGCGACCTGGCGACGCAGTGTTCACTGAAGACAGCGGGGCAGAACTGGTCGAGAGTTGCTGCCAAGACTTTGCAGAACATGGTGGATAGTGCACTGCGATGCTTCTGGTCCATGATCTGCAAATTTGCGTGGACATTGCCGACATGTGGGAATGCCGGCATCGGCTGTCTCTCAACTATACAGTCACATTGAGCACTTGCCATTTAAAATGGAAATACGACATTGGTGAATTGTCTGCCCGTGTCTGGGCGGCCTGCCGCGACCAAGTGGCTTACTGCCCTCCCTTTGCTTCTCAGACGCTGAATTGTCATTATCCCTTCTCGTGCTCGCAGGGAACCGCGCACTGTGCATTCGGGGCGATCTGCGCAAGGGGAATGGAACAAGGGAGCGAATTGTGTGTCGGCGACGGCCCGCGCCCCACAGGAGAATATTAGTTCCTCTTTCTTTTCCGTAAGGATCCCTTTTTCTTTCGCTGACAAGGCCAACGCCGGTCAGTGGGTCTATAGGGTTTGGGGTGTCCGCAACAAGAAGGAGTCTTCGCGGAAATGACAGAGGGACTAATTACCTGCCGCCGCACAGCCCCCGCGGCACGCGTCACCCGCTGAATGTAACGGCGCTGGCGCTTATGTACGCGTCCTCACATTCCGCGCAGCTCACCCGCTGAGTGTAACGGCGCTGACGCTTATGTACGCGGCCTCACACTCCGCGCAGCTCCCCTCCACCATGCCATAAGGCTGCGCTGCATCCCCATTCGTCCAGTGGCGCACGACGTCCCCAGCCCTGCCACGCGTCCCGCCTTCCGCCGAAAGCAGCGGGGGCGCGTCGGTCTACGCCGCCTCTAGCGAAGCGCCCGGCCGGGCTACCGTCGCGGACGATCAAGGTGACCAAATCATCGCTTTGCTGCGCCGGGAAATTCCACGGCGGAATGGGCACTCGCGTTGTCCCTGCGCCACGCCAGCGGCACAGGAACAGCGAGCGGTGCTGTGCCGCGCCCTGACGCTGCTCGGCTCCCCACTCCGACAGGCCTTTGAGCGCGCGGGGCAGTCGGACCGTCCAAAACAATCGCCGGCATGGCCGGCGGCAAGATATTCGAGGTGCTGGACCGCCTGGCGGGCATCCCCGGCTACGACGCTACGCCGGAGGCGCTGGAGGCCACCGCCTCGGACGCCGAGGTCACCGTGACGCCCAACCGGCCCGACGACGGCCAGATCGGCGAGCTGGTGAGGCGAAAGCGCGGGATCGTCTTCGCGCCAACGGGCGCACAAGCCAGCACTGGGCTCATCATCTACCCCGGCGCGCTTGTGGACGCCCGCGCCTACGCTGTGGCCGCGCGGGCGATCGCCCGCCGTGGCCACAAGGTGGTCGTCGCGCCCATGCCGGGCCGCGTGGCTATCGCCGGCTACGCTCGCGCGCGCACAATTGCCGCGGCCCACCCGGAGGTGTCCACGTGGTTCCTGGCCGGCCACTCCCTTGGTGGCGCCATGGCGGTGAGATTCATGACCGAGGACAGCGGGGTTGTTCTCGGCCTGGTGCTGTGGGCAGCTTACCCGGCCGAAGATGACGACCTGTCGGTGTCGGGGGTGCCCGCGCTGGTGGTTTACGGTACCCGGGATGGGGTCTCGACCCCCGAGGAGGTGGAGGAGGGTCTGGCCAGGCTGCCGCCCGGGACGGAGACCGTGAAGGTGGAAGGGGCCAACCACGGGCAGTTCGGGTACTACGGCGAGCAGGAGGGCGACCTGGAGGCAGGCATCACCCGGGAGGCGCAGCACGCAGCCGTGGTGGAGGCCACCGTGGCGTTCATGCGCAGCCGCGGCGGGGCATGAGGCGGCTGGACGCTGGCGCGAACGCGCTTGCGTGTCGGGGGCTGCGTGACGCACTCGCCTTCCCTGACGGACGCTGTCGACGCGACGCTGTCGTGTGCCGGCGCGCCGGGAAGGAGGCTGATATGGAGGCGGCCGCTTGTCATGCAGTTGTGCCGGTTGTTTGTGAGCCGATTTGTGCTGCTTGCTTTATTACTCTTTTTTATGGTGTGTGGGCTGTCCGTGTGGTTTTGTGGCTCGCATCGCAACCAGGCAACCAGGCAGTGCGTCGGGGATCGGAAATGTGGAAATGGAAGCTGCCCATTCAGAGTGGCTGCTGCCTACAGCGTTGTAGAGAAGCGATCGATTGGGAGACAAAGATTTCCTTGCTTGTGGTGGCGTCTCTGTCGGCTGGAATGCGGTTCGATCAGTCCTTCCCGAGGCGACGAACCAGGAGCTCGCTCTCCTCAGGGATGACCTGGGACTGGCAGTCTGAATTGGTCCTCAGCATGCACACTGCCTACACTTTCGGCAGCACACAAAACTTGTTACGCGGATGTACCAAGCCTGCGTTTCGAAGCTATCGCCTGGCAAGCGTGTTGTGCCGCTGTTGCCAAAGAATGGGACCGGCATGCAGCTTCGGCTGAATGTGGCGCTTCCCTGCCCTTTGACGATTCCAATCGACACGTCACGGATTGGCCGCTGTCAGCTGAATGTGGATACATGCATCCCTTGCACGCGAGCCTCACAGCGAGTTGCGAGTCCTAGGGCGCATCCTCTCATCCAGAAATCGGAGCGGAGTTGTAGCAACGTTGATGGGCCGTGCGGCAATGAGTCTGTTGATGCGCTGCCCGTCAGTGTTGCTGCAATTCCTATGCACCAACGTCTCATACACAATAATGGCTGTAATTTTTACGACCATGGCGATTGATGGGATATTTGAATCCATGCCCCGTTAGCATCGATGGCATTAGGACAAAAATGCCGGTGGAGCGTTGTTGTGCAACGGCCGTAGCAACATTGACAGGCAGCGCATCAAAAATCTCGTTGCAGCAAGGCCCACCAACGCCCCCGTAACCCCATCCAGATTTATGGAAGCTTCCCGTGCTGTGAGTGTCGGCCCACAAGTGGCTGGACGTGCCGCTGCAAGATGTCCCAGGAACCAACACTTGAGATTGGTTGGACCATATGGTTGGACCCTGTTTCAGCGCGCTCAAGGCACCAATGCATGATTTAAAGCAACTGAATATCCTTCAAACACGGACGCAATCTGTGAAAAGCAGACCATTGGTTCGCTACTAGGATTTCATCATCGAATGTGGGCTGTGCTGCCTGGCAACTGCAGGCTGCAGGAAAGTTCTGCAGCTCGAGCGCAAGTCGATGACATCGACCTCGCTACACAAGGCTAGGGACTTGGTAGGGGGATTCTTGGTCTTCGGGAAGGTGTTTTGAATAGACTTGCAACGAGCGAATGATGGGTCGGATGTGGGACGTCTGCCTCCCCACAGTATCGCAACCCTTGAAGGAACCCAAGCTCGCACGGAGTAGCTGCCTTCAGTATGCAGCCTGGTTTGCGAATTGATGCAGCATTGCAGCTTCGAATCGAAGCCTAAATGAGGGAATCTCGCTCCAGATTCTATTCGCTCGCGACAGTTGTAGATCTCATGTAATGCAAGAACTGCATGCCAGCTGACATGTTTGCATCGTCCTTCTGGCCAGTCCAACAAGGCAGACAATTTTTACCCATGGAATGTTCTATTGAGTTGCCAATAGTTCCACACACACCATGGATTGCTTCTTGTCTGTGTACCTGAAGTAACCGTTGCAGCCGTTGCCAACATTTGCAAGAGCCAATAATCATCCGGCGGATATGAATGCGAACTGGCATGCTCAGTCCAGACAGCAGTTGCCTGCACTGCATGGGAGCGGCCAATCCCCTTCGTCGTGGTAAGTCTTCTTGTCAAGGTGACTGATCAATGATCAATCACGGTGAACAATGTCAAATCTTGGTTTTGCTAATATGCAGCATTCAAACATGCCCGACGAAGTGCTGGTTACGGAGTCCGCGGAGTAGGCAAGTTTACAGGAGGCTCGAAGGCGGGCGGGAGAAAATTGAGAACATCGCCATGGCTCGCCTACTGGAAGGAGCGACGGGACGCCCATGGGGCACATTAACCTCGCGTGTGCATGCCCCTCTAGGGGGCGCGCGTGCCCCGTGGTTTCTGGCTATGCCGTGGGAATGTTTGAGGGCAGCGCGGGCGAGCCAGCTCCACTTCGTTTTCACCCACCCTCCCAAGCCCTGGGGGGATTGCTTTGATGGGATTCGATGGGCTTTGATGGTTGGGAAATCGCTTCGTCACGATGTGGCAGGGACCGGACGGGCATACGCTTCTTAACGAATGAGATAGTTTGGGGATGCCCACTTCGCCTGTTGTAATACGTATTATCATCGCATGAGTGAATGTGTCTGGGCGGGAAGCCGCAGGTAGCCGGACGTGAAGATTGTGCACTTGTGACGCGTGGAGGCCGAGCCCGTAATTGTGTGCTGATGTTACCTGCAAAATTTTCAAATGAAGTAGACACAGTACGTAGCCCTTTGTGTGTTGGTGCATTTAAAGGAATATAAGCTGAAATAGATTTGCAAATTTGGTTCGATGACCCGGGTGACAGCAAGGACGGGAAAAGGGCACGGGCAATGCGTGTGCATCAACCTTGCTTACTGCTCAATGATCGCACAAGAGGTTGCGGACTATTGACTAAGCCTCTAAACGAGCAATTGCGCAATCCATATGCTGAAATTGGCCAGTACAAGGTCAAGCAGTGTACATTTGTCTACAGGAAGAGGTGGCAGCGAAAGGAGTTCAGCAAATTTTCTGGCGGGAGCATCCATCTTGGCAGTTGGAAATGATCGGGCATCTCAGTGACGTAGAAAGGTATTCAAACAACCGTTAAAAGCAGATAGGCTACAAATGGTTCCATTTGAACCTTCAGTCAGGCCAATGGAAGGCGTTGCGTCGGCTGGCTTTTGGAATTTGGGAATGGCGATGATCAAATTTAGTAGTCTTGGAGTGCACTTGTTCCTTGCATAATACAACGGGGCCATTCCATCTATCAGGTGGCGACAGATGCTGTAGGTTTCTGCAGTAGTGTCGCACAGAATGGGCAGGAAGCATCTCCATCGGCCTGTCAACACAATGTACTGACGTCTGCTCAGAAAACCAGCGGCAGTGTACATTGTAAAACATAAGGAAAGGCCAGCGTCTGGAAAAATGGCACATCCTCTTGTGACATGAACCCAAAGTCTGTCGTGTGACCTCAGGTGGAGATCCTCCACGAACCTCATTTGTTGATGGCTGATTGCAATGAACTCTTCCCAAGCCAAACCTCATCCATTTGCGAACATCGACTTTGCATTGAATATCTGCATGCCCAGTCCTCCAATGTAGGCCAGATCCTGTACTCAAGCAAAAGATAAGGCGCGAAAGGATGCTCTCAAGACCGACTGCAGGCAATTGCCTGATGTGCAAGGCACATTGCGCAAGAAGACTAAGCAAAAACACCTGCATGCGTCCAGTGAGTTGAACTCATAATGTGTCAATTGGCGTTATCTAACGTATTCTTTCAAACAGCGGTAAGTGACCAGGGAGACTATGAATTCAATGGCTTAAGAAATGTCTTCAAATTTTTAACTACAAATCCCCATTGTACATATTTGATATTGGTACTTCGGATTTAGCAATTGTTTAAACTTTTTTGTCTCCCCAGTGATGATGGCACCGTGTCATCAAGTGATTTTGAGAGCAGCACTCTCACTGAGAGGGAAATAGAAGCTCTAGAAGGATGCCTGGATGCCAGAGGTTGGGAAGAAACCGAGAGGCTACCAATCAAGCATCGCTATTCAGGAGATGGCAAAGCGCTCTGCCCGAAGAGGGAGGTGGTGTTCGGGGATGGGCAAGAGGCACTTTGTGTCGACGTTTCGGAGGAAGGTCTCGTCGCCTGCGGATTTCATGATGGAATCATAGAGGTGATCTGGCAGCATGCGTGGCGTAATAAGGCTTGCCGAGGCTGAGGCCTCAACCTCTACCTCTGGGCCACAGCAGCGCATGGATGCAGCGAGCACACGACACTTGGCAATTGCGCGATACATAGTGCGCCATTGTGCACTTGTTCAAGTTGTTCAGCGAGTGTTGAGATTGGATCATTTTTGCAATGACATTCAGTACGACGAAGACAGCCGATTGTGAACATTGAGTTGAAATGAGTGATATGATAACAATGCTGAATCATTGTGGTTTTCGGCCTTGCATGTGAGAGTTTTGCGAGGTTATAAGCGCTTGGGTTCGGGTGACTTCAGTAATCGCCATTCATATTTCCGTCGCTCAAGTACCAGTTTTCGGTGGCAGAAGATATTCTGACATTAAATGAGCAGTGAACCACAATCCAGCTCTTGGCACGAGATCGTTAATAAAAAGTGTATTTTACCTCCATATCGTGTTGTATACGCATTAAGGGTACATCTAAATACATTGAGGGCCGTTGATTTTCATATGGCATGGAAATTATTTGTATTGGAAGTCCAGGAATAGGGAGCTCAACGAGCACACAAAGTGACGTCCAACTGCAATTTGCATTTTGGCGCATGTATGCGCCGATTCTAGAGACAAAAGAGTGGAAAGCGAAGTTCATAGAAACGGAATGAGTTCACTACCAACAAGTGGATTGCTGCATTTCTTTAGCTGATGTGCATTTCTTCCGTTGAGGTGATGGGTCGGTGTATCGTACTGTATTTCCAGCTCACATCCATAACCATTTTGTGCGATTGTACCGATGCAAAATATTTATTGCATCCACAATTTCAACGCTGGTATATGCCCTCCCTTGGTGTATTTAACAAACTGCATTTTGCGTTTGGGGCGAGCCATGACGATTGTGTCAAAAATATTTGTTTTGCTTCTCTGCGTTCAGTGCAGTACTCTGTCGGAGGCACACATGTACACAGTCATATATGCGTTTGCTATGGAATGCTGTAAACTACTGTACACTAAATAATATTGACATTAAAAAATTCCCAATGTCGCAGTATTTTAATGCTATAGCATCGTGCCATCATAAACATCGCGCAACCGGAAATCCCTGCGAGGATGTTTTGCGTTAATTGGTTTTCTCCATAAGTTTATCGCCCCATTAAATTCCCAAACTGTGTTTGTTTAGCGTATACCCAAAGGCGGCGCCTCAAAGGTTTGGCGAGAGTCCTGCCATGTTAATCTATACTTCAGACGCAGAGACTTATCAGAAAAAAGTATCTCCCCTGAAGTCTGACAGGCTCCACCTACACGCACGAGCGTGATGCAAAGTAGTGACCCACATGCATTCCTTCTCTGCAGGTGTTCGATATGGAGAAATTGACACGACTGTATGGGTTTCCAAGGGCTGGGGCAAAAGGGCCGAGCTCTTGTTCCGCCCTAAAATTTCGTCCCGAAAATGCTGCAACAGAGACAAAGAATGTCGTAATTGCCGCAAGGGTAATCGCAATTTAAATTTGCAACTTTGTAAAACGCTTTAATTGCCATAGACAAGCCGAAGATCAAGTACTATCCTCGTCATCGCAAAACTCATAGGCAAAATACCCGTGTACTCATATATTCGTTAGAATATGTAAAACGCTGAGGTATACTCGCTACCGGTATATTCGTTACCGTAGTCGTTACCGGTATACTCGTTAGAATATGTAAAATGCTGAGGAGCTATGGGATACGTCGTATTTAGGATTGGGAAACCCCAAAAGCTGTCGCTTTAGCTGCACTGTGTGGAGTTCTGGATGCAAAATTCCATACAAGTAATTGTTCTGTCATCTGCAGTCTGGTTGCCTCTTGGCTTCTATTCTGCAATCAATCTGCCAATTAATTGAAATTTGATATTGAATCCTGCGGCAATGGCAATATGACGCTATGAATGCACCAGTGGTTTTCGAACCAGGGGGGAATTGCCTAGGATTTGTAGTCTTGTCAAGATTGCTGAATTCCTTACATCAATAGCACTTGTGTCAATGCAAGCCTAATGTATGGGCCTTTGAGAGGATTTGCGATTGGGCATTGTGCGAAGGGAGATCAGCTCCAGCATTTACATGTCACCACCGGAACGATCATGGCCAGCATTCATGTGGAAGGCAACACCATCAGCTCCGTGTGCCCATCCCATGATGGCAAGGTGAGTTAAGTTGATGAGGGCAAGCAAGGCTACAAGTATCGCGACATTCAGGATGTGGATGAGCATACGAGAAGTTATGAATTGTAAAGTCCCAGTACGTCCGCAATGTGAGGAAGATCTGTTATGAAAAATCTGTGTCTCTTTATAGGGAGGCTGATTTGAAGACACTGGAAACAACGAATTGCTCCCTTAACGTCTTCAAGCCTGTAGATTGAAAAATCGATTATCGAGCTATTCCGAAAGGCAGTTTGCTTCATAGCAATTTGGTAGAGTAGTGGCAATTGGCTCCTGATTGCTTCACAAAACCTTGTGGCATTATGCCCGCAGATATAGTCAAACATTTGTGGCTTGCATAATAACTTCGATGATCCTATTCGAAAAGCTTTAGCACTTTTTAGCTTACCTAATCAGAACGTCCAAAGTTGGGTGCTTTTATTTGGCCTTGCAGATGTTTGCGGGCGGCGGTTCGGATGGCATGCTTAGGGTCTACGACGAGACCACTCAGAGTCTGACTTTGTCACTGGGAACTTCTGATTCGCCAGCTCACAGCAACAGAATTCACGGGGTGTCCTGGAGCCGCGAGGATCCGTCGGCAAGTCATGTTTTGATGGAATGATGTAATGAATTTCGAATGCGCGTTTTCTGCTGTGCGAGCGCACCCGCATCGATACAATACCTGCTTCATTGTTCTAGTAGGATGTACAACTTACGCATCATATAGCAGATGATGTCACCCCTATTATGGCCTTGCCGATGTTGACAATGATACTCTCATTCTGGCCCATTGAATGTCCAAGAAGAGAGTACCGTTCCTTGTGCAAGGAAGCTGCGGCGTTATTTTGGGCGATCGCTATTCAATTTCAATCTCCTCTTTCTCTCAATTCTGTTCCCATACCAAGTTAATACTAAAATTCACTGACATCAAAATGCTTCATAAGCTTAATAATGCGGTGCATTGCATACTTTGTCTCTCCCAAACTCTCGCATTCACCTGACTATACAGTTAGGGCGATTAAAATAATACCGTCTATCTTTACCCCGGAAATCAGAGGTAGCGTTATCGTCATGTTGCTTTGAAGTAGGCAGCTCATGCGCATTTCTCGGTCGCAATTGCAAATTAGTTGATCTATTTTGAGAAACATATTCTGCCATAAATTTATGGCAAATCACCGTGAAATTTGGGATTCCAAGGGCACCATGGAAAAAACTTTTGACAACTAGTATCCTCAGTTCTGTGTGCATTATCATTTTCGTAGACTCTACTGTGTTAGGCAAGGAAAGCTTCCACTGCGAAGCATAAGATAGTATGAAAACTTCATACACGTTACTGTTTCAAAATGAAACAGTAATGTGTGCAAGATCACAGAATTGCGTACCGTTTTCTGGTAGTGCCAAAACCGCAGCTCGGAAGAGCGCTGTTCCGATTAGCGTGTTGCATTTTCCCTGGAGAATGAAGGCCCGTGGCGCAGTGATGAGCTACTCCCACATGTCCACTCCCCTACTCCCATCCTGCAGACCCTGGAGCCCGCGCTGAACAGCAGCGCACAGCCACGCCACGACGACGACCATCACCGCCATTTGCTTGCACATCGCCCCGTCCGACACACTTCCGACACAGTTTCCGACGCAATTTCCGTCACCATGATCAATGACGGAAATTGCGTCGGAAAATGGCAACGTTGCCTCTGACCGCCACGTCGAACACCCCCCGCAGGTGGTGGTGTCGGGCGGCTGGGACAGGGTGGTGTGCGTGTGGGACCTCCGGCAGGGCCGGCGGGTGCGAACGATGTTCGGGCCGTTCATCTGCGGCGACGCCCTGGACCTGCAGGGCGACGCGCTGCTCACCGGCTCGTGGCGCGAGCACAGGGCGCTGCAGCTGTGGGACTGGAGGTGGGGCTGCCTGCTCACCAACCTGCCGTTCTCGGACCCTTCCGGGGCCCAGGCAGCGTGCAAGCTGTACGCGGCCAAGTTCGCGGCGGGGGGAGGGGGCAGGGTCGTCGCCGGCGGCAGCGGAGGCCGTCCGTGTGTGAGAGTGCTGGAGCAGGTGCGTGACAGCGTTGGAGTAATTGCGTTCGAAATGGGAAGAACGGGTGTGTGTGGCGGTGGGTGGCTGGGTGGGGATGGGGGGGCGCCGTGTAGCAGGTTTGCAAGGCTTCTATGAGGGCTGTCACTTTGTACAGGATGACAGCCTTGGGAGAATCTTGATTGGAACGCACTATGCTGGGGCGCCGATGGCAGCAATGCAGCTATTTGTTGACTGTTCTGGCCCCCAAGTAGTGTGTAGCTTACTTAGAACATGTGTGAAATTCAAAGTTTGAATGCATTGGTCCACATCAAATTTTCACTTCTTGTACATATCGTAGATCTTACATCATTAAACAAACTTAATCAGACAAGTGGCAACCTGTATTTGTGCACTTCAAGCGTGATGTGAAAACGCGGCGGTGAATCATTGCACGGAAGTCATAACAACCACTTGTCGTATGAGTCGCTGCGGAGTGTTCCCATTCACCTGCCAAGTCATACGCCATCAGCTGAAAGGGTGTCCCGATGCAATGCATTGTGTCGCCTTCGCCTTCCGACATATGCAATGACGGATTGCTACCACTGCGATGGTTCACAGCCATTTCCAAGAGAACAGGGGAGAGAGAATCGAAGATAGGGGTATGCCTCGCGGTAATCAACAAGAATATTTGGCTAGCATAAATATACCGTGCCATCATCAGTACGTCAGATACCGAAAGCAGCCACATGACATACCCCCATAGACCTCGAACAACGCCATAGGCAAGCTGGCATCTGACTATGTCGCTCAACATGGTTTAATCTTATTTCATGATCGACTAGATTGCTAACTTCGGCATTGAATGTGCAAATATTCTACCAAATTTTCAAAGGCTGCTTCTCTAACACTGAGCGCTGAAGTCCCGCAGGATGGCGCCACTGCGGGCACGTTTGCGGCCAAGTCGCCAGTTCATGCAGTGGCGTCAGCGCAATCTACAAACGGCCAGCAGGCGATTGTTGTGTGCTGCAAGCACCAGCTGGATGTCGTAGAACTGTAGCGTGCCCCGCAGCAGGCTGCCTGGAAGGCACGAGGCTGCCATCCACTCTTGGACTGTGCTGCGCCGTCAGTTGCCGACCCCAACGTGAACGAAGACATGGCGACCTGAAACGTGCGTCGTTTAATGGACTTGGTCCTCAGCATCTCCCTCAATCAGGGTCGCCCAGCATACCTTTCTTTCAGCATTGAGCCTGGAGAGCCGCAGGAGTACGAGGGGATGTTGGGGCGCGGAAAAAAAGGTCCTTGCAGATTGCCCAAAATGTCGCATCGATACGTTATCGCTCGGTTTGATTATACATCAGTGCGCGTTGGCATGTGCAGTCCAAATCGGCGCGGTGTGCGATGTGTGCGCGGAGAGTATGGAGTCGGCGCCTGCCTCTTCGAAGAGGCTCGGAATTCCGAGCGGTCCTGGGAAAATTGCAAGGCGGTGCAATTTGTCGCTTCCAAATACCAGCGCTGGATGGGAGCGGCCAGAAGTGGGAGATAGCGGGCGCAATTTCGAACATGCTTTTGGAAAATTTGCTAGTTGACACACCAAGTTGAGAATAGCAACTGGCCCCAACGCCACAATGCGTGCCAGCGGCTACTAGCAGTATTAAAGTCTACCATCTTGCCCGAGAAGCTGACTCGCCTCCTTTCCAAATAGTTCGATTTCTATCCAGCACTGTGAAAGCGTGGCATCAATGGGGCGCAGAAATAAATGTGCACGCATGTGCGATTACAGCACTGTTAGATCTGCCAATACATGTCAGAAATTTGACGTCCTCTTGTTGAGAGAGTTTTGCCCCACATTTCTTGAGTGCGGCTTCCCTTTTAATATGTGTGGCTGGGCGAAAAGTGCCTGGCGTCGTGTGGCTCTTCTGAACGTCTAATAAGGTACGGCAATTGTGTGCTGCTGGCCATGGCACCCTGTGCTCTAAGTGTTGTCTCCATTTGTCTTGTCCCCTTCCTTTTGGCACAATGGACCTGGCTAACGTGTTGCAACGGATTTGAAACGTGTGATTAAGTTGCACTAGGCTACATCATCGATGCTGAGCTCCGCATGTTCGCCCCTGAGGAACACACATGGAACACAAATTTGGGGGCCTTACCACTTTCTTGCCAGGCGGCGCAAGGTGCACATATCTTGCGATAGGACGGGGCAAGCGCCGGACATTAAACGTGTTGTAATGTTTGGCCCCCCCATCAATCCCCCACCGCCTCCCTCCCCCCACTCCCCGCCAAAAAAATGAACATGGAAACTGCATACTTAATGTAAACTTCATTGTGAAAATGCCATTTCAATGAAATGTGCATCGAACACGGCCACTTGGACATGTTCGAATCAGGGTACCTCTAAGTCTCCTTGGCGACGAGCGTCCGAATTGGGGTGCATTCTGGCTGTGCTTGCCCACAATTTCGAAAATGATGCGCAAGCGAATCTTCAATTCGGACAAGAGAAATGGAAGAGAACTCAAATGGAAGCACGGAACTCTCCAAACGCTCCCAGTACTTCAGCACACCACACAGGCTTTGGACCGCCTTCTGTGCCTGTGCGGACGCCCTGTCCCGTGCGGTCGCGATGATCAGCGCGGGCGAGCGCGCGTACATAACCCAGTGCGTGGAGGGAGGGCTGCGCGGCGACGGCAGGGGATGCCTGGATCACAGGGTGACCCGCTTGGATGTGGGTACCATCCCGCAGGCCAACGGATCGGCCAGGGTGCAGCTCGGCGGGACCGACGTCATGGTGGGCGTCAAGGTGTGGACGAAGCACATACGTTTGGCTGCATGGGTCGCACGGCCAGAAGATGACTCAGAATTGCCATTGAGCTCGGGAGGTGATGCAGTGCACGCCTTCATTCGCGTCGTTCGATCACGATTGCGGGAAGCTGTGCTTAGGGCTGCGGGGAGGAGGGCAAACTGGGTGAAGTGGGGGGAAAAATGTTCCTGTTGCGTCAAAATGAAAAACCCCAACTGCAGGTGATGTTTCTCTGCCACTCGCAGCTGAAAACTGAGCAGCAGGGGAGGGTCAGCCGTCTTGCTCAAAAAGCGCCTGTACTCCCAAGAACGTCCACTAAGCCCCATCCTTTACACTTGTGCTGATGTGCTGATGTGCAGGCGCAACAGGATTGCTTTCTGAGTGATTGCTGTGGTCCCGGCTTCGATCAAGTTGGCTTTGCGGATTGGAGGATTTATTTGAATGGCCTGCAGCGCCATTGGTGTGCCTGCTGTGTTCCAAACGGACTTCTTTGTTCCTTAGCATTCCCCACAGGGAACATGCATTGTTGAATTCTGAATTCCAAGGCATCAGACAATTGTCTCCTTTTGTTCACCTGGTTTGCTGATCAGATTTGCTTCCATGCCTCAACATAATTTGAGGTTGGCAGCTGAGTGTTGGTTGCCATTAAAGACATGGCAATCTCCTGCATCACGAACTGATGAATTGTACCTTTACATTGCATTCAGGTTGAGATTGGTGCACCACTGGCATTTCGTCCTGATTCTGGCCGTGTGGAATTCAATGTGGACTTCTCTCCTTGTGGATCTCCTGACTTTGAGGTATGTTCCAATGTGGCTATCCATCGCTTGGCAAAATACTCTTACACTCTGACTTCTGCAAGTTTTTGTTGTTGAGGCGAGATTCTTCTTGCACAATGTGGCCCTCCTGGGCATATTTCAATGTTTTGAAGATAATGCGAAGAGCATGAGTGCAACGGCCAGAAAAAGAAGAGAGACACTTAATATTGCAACCACAAGAAATGGTACACGAAGTTTAGGGATGCACTATGCCAATTCCTGCGAGACCTAACGAATGCAACGTGGATGTTTATGCTGTTCTCAATGTTGCAGAGAATGGTGGTAACACAGGATCGCAGATTTTGTGATACCAAGGTCGTTCACTGAAATGTCAGAAACAATCCATCCAATGAGCATCCCACAGGTGAACAATATTCTGTGAGATTCTTGTGCATGTTGTGAAAGTTCATGTGTGAGTATCTGAGTGCAAGAGAAGAGAAAGTAACACAGAACAGCATACAACAATATGGCAGTACTGCTTGCATGTTCGCTGGGCGGGGGTTAGGCATGTGAAGAGAGGAATCAAAATGTCCATGAGCCCAATGAATGTCCAGCACCTTGAGCATGGTGGGAAGCCCTAAAGATCTGTTGTTTTTAATACGCAAACAGGGAAAGGAAGGCGAGGTCTTAGGAGCTGATTTGGCGAATGCACTAGCAAGAAGTGTTGTAGTTGGACCAGATGGCAAAGGTGGGCAGATGCTTTCAGAGTAAGGGGTCAATGCTTGTGGGACATTGACCGCTCCATTCCCCCATGAGGCAAACAGAGCAGCCACAACAGGAAGGACACTGGCACCATGGGCTTGTGACGGGCATGCAAGGAGACTACACCTGCATCAGCTACACTGACTATGATGAACATCGTTGCAAAATGTCTTGCTGCTGTGACCGACAAGTGTTTGATGCATGCAACAGAAGCACCTCCACATGCTCAACACTTCAAGCTTGCATCATTTGGTTATCAATGCCATGGCATTCTATGCACACGGCTCCAGGTGTCTGTTTACATCAAATGCCAGGAATGACTGTGTCTTCATCTCATGCTAGACCATCTCCAATAAGTCCATGACATTGAAACACATCACCTGGCGGGGCCGAACAGTTCCCACCTGACTCTGTGTGTGTGTGTGTGTGTCCCCTTCAGCTGGGGGCCTGGACCTGGCAACCCTGTCCATCTTGCCTGGAAACTCATGCTGGGTGATATTTGTTGATGCCCTGATCCTGAACAATGATGGCTCGTTGCTGGATGCTGTGACCATGGCCATGCGGGGGGCACTGGCAGAGATCCGCATACCTCACGTCGAAATCACGAAGGGAGACAGTGCAGAGGTGCCTGAATTTGAAATAGACAATGAAAAGTCCTCGAAATTAGATGCCGGAGCTGTACCGATTATTGTGACAGTCGCTAAGGTAAGTGCACAGTGATCGTGCCATTCTGAGCTGTGCTTGTTGTGATGCCCCTGTTGCCCAGTGGACAGTTTTTTTGTCAAATCATGTTGCCTTGTGGATCCTCGAGTGAAACCAAGTACCCAGGTATACATTCAGCATGGATGCGATACTTTGCATTCCTGCCCTGCTGCGCAACCCAAACTGCTGGATGCATGTGTGCCTGTCCATTTTTGTAGCTTGCTATGGATACACGTCAGCAATGATATCCTTTAAAGGACTGCATTCACTGTATTCTTTTCATGGTGGCATTGTCTTTCAATGTGTCGCAGGTGGCCTGCATTTCATGCAGATGTTGCTCAGCCATTCGCCAATTGTGTGATTGGATGCGTTCCACAATATATAAATCCTGGGATACATTGGATTTGGTTGTGAGACCAGGCGTTTCCTTTTAAATTGTACCTCTCTCCCCATCTGCACAATCCCTGTAATGTGGCTGTGCAATAATGGAGTTGTGCTCCATGTCCTGGTCGAATGGCCACCTCTCATTGAGAGTGGAATTGACCGTTGGTGTGCAGATTGGGCGTCGCTATTTGGTGGATCTGACATCTGAGGAAGAGCTTTGCTCGGATTTTTCGCTCCACATTGCGGTGAGAGCCCTGCTTCACTGCAGTGTGCCGCCCCTCATAAGCACTGTTTGGTCTCTTGGCATGGCGACACTGTTCCAGGTCATAGGAGTGGTGTAAACAGCGCTGTTTGGATGTAGAATGCACAGCTTTTTTGACTGCGACCATGATTTTTGAGTGCCTTCAGGGTCAGCCACAGCTCTTTCTGAATTGCTGCAGCAAGTTTTGTCGGACATGGGTTGTCTGTTCTGCGTTTGTGACTTGAAGCGATGGCGCATCTTCCCTGTGGTTTTAATGGTTAGTACTATGAGTACTGCTTACTGCTTTGCGACATCATGTGCCTGCAACTGCATGCTTGGCTGCTGGTTGCTGCTCAGCATATTATTAGCCTTTGTACTTGGGATGATCGGTGCAGCTCGCTTGGGGCACTGCAGAAGGTAAATTTTGGGCAAAGCGCTGAGCTGTTGCCACGCATGGGACGCAGGTTAATGCGGAAGGCCGAGTGTGTGGAGTCACGAAGAAAGGGAGCACACCTGTCCATGCGTCTGTCATGCAGGTGCCTGAATTTATGTGGCGAATTCCCCAGAATTGACTGTGGCTTGTGTCTGCTGTTAGTCCCCGCAGCCAAGGCAGCAGCATGCTGTCTCAGCACCACTGGGCTGGTGGATATGGCAAGCATATATTCCAGAATATTTCAATCAGTGCTCTTGCAACCCTTGGCCCATGTCGCACAGTGCTCTCATGCACAATTGCTGTTCCCGAAGTTTCTGTGGTTCCTGTCCCCGCTGGGCAGTCCCAGTGTGCAGTGTCCAGGAGTTGGATCTGATTTTTGCTGCAGCTCCCTACCGGCTGCATGGGACCCTGCACAGAGATTCAATTCAATTCTGATGCCTCTGAACTGTGGGGAAGCGAAACGTGGTGTGTATGTAAAAAGATACACAAGTGCCAATGGAACGACCTTCAAGAGCTGTTTCAGCATTTTGCACCTGAGATGCGGAAATCCGAATTGATTTGTTGTTTTTGTAGTTTTGCTGGTTTGGGACTCTGTATAGGAGATGCTCGAACTGGCCAAGAGAATTCGTTTGTTGTGTTATGTGTAGGAGATGCTGGAATTGGCCCAGAGAATTGGACCCAAGGTCATAGAATCTTTGGATGCTTACATTGTTGATGTGTTGGGCGAGTGAGGCCCACATTGAGGTCTGGGCCAACCATAGCAGAGAGACAACGTCTTTGACTACATTCCCTGGCAAACAGCATTGGTGAATGTGAAAGGAGGGAATGAAGCACCAGCGGATGCCTGTTGGCTAGTGGGCGCTTTGTTCCCAATTCGTGGACGGCGAAATGGCGTGCGCTCTTCTGGATAGGTATATGGAAGCAGGAGCAAAGAGCTCTGAAACAGGCTGCAGGCATGTCCCTGGTGTACCAAGTGCGTTGGCCATGAGAGATGCCCTTGTCGTTTTGGTCTATTAGTGGAGTGCAAACACTGGGACGGCAGCGCTCAATATGGACGCGTAGCTGAGGGAAGTGGCATTGCCTGTGTGATTGCATTGTTTCTCTGTTCATGCCCGCACCGCTGTGCCACACTTTGGACACCATTCTGACGACGCTGAAGTCTTTATAAGTAAAGAATGACTAACGCCGTATGATGCGGTTTAGCCATTTGCTTCAAGGAAATATGCTGTGAGCGAATAGCCTGTCACTGCATTGCAAGTAACTGGATTTCTCTTGTGCCAGGGGGTAGGATATTTGTTTTATACACTATGTGTAGCATAGGCACGGTGAAACAAAAGGGCAGTTGGAATGACCGTGGTTGGCGTTTTTGATGAGCTCGGGATTAGCACCATCTGCTGTGAACAATATTGTAGAAAGGTGTGATGTAGGCAGCACAGTGGACAGTGGAGTCCGTGAGTAGCACCAAGACCTGCAAGACTGTGCCCTCAAGGGGTTGTTTGTGTTTGCACACATGATTGACATTCTGTTGTTAAGTTGCATCATTTTAGCCATCAAGATCATTTGAATGCAATTGACCTGGTTTCTTAACGTCATCTGTCATGAATTGCACCTGAGCTTAATGACTGATTAATGGGCGGCTAACGGATGAACTGGGAGTGAATGTACTTCGAAACGATGCATTTGGTGGCGGAGTATTCTGCATCATGCAGCATCCATCTATATACTTATGCTGATTTGGCTGCTTCACATGCACCCATCGGCCTCTGATACTAATGGTGCGATGCCTCCGTACCTTAAACAACAAAGCAAATTTGGAAAGATCATGTTTGCACGTGATTGCATCATCATGGCCGCATTTTTGACACTTGGTGAAAATCCATTGGCGCGTACCTGGAGCACTCTGTTATCCTCAAAGTGCCATACCGTTCGTGTTCGGACATGTGGACGAATTTGAGTCCCAATCCTGGACCCTGCCATGTGCCTACAGCCTGGTCTCCAAACATTGAATTTCGGCCGGGGCAATGCGTTGATTGAGTGCTACCCAGTACGTCAAACTGCTCTGGCTAGTGCATGATGCTTTGGATGCAGATGATGCTAATAAGCGGCGGGGCGACGCAACCAAATGTTCCAGAAGTTTCCCGCAGCCTGATGTCTGGATACCTGAAGTCCAGGATTCCTTGCATAGCTCAACGGAGTTTGCAGGATTGCACTGATGGCGGGGAAAGCAACTGTTTCAATAGCCGCGCTCTCAGCGACACTGTGTTGCCCAGATACAGCTTATGGTGTTTAAGTGTGCAACGGATTTTGAGTTTTGAGCATCGCTGTGAATGATGCTTCAAGTACTGCAGTCTGTTGTGCTGTGATTTTCGCGACAAATGTTGTTGAGACTCGCAAGAGAACAGGGAGTGATGAATTGGGCAATAACATGAGGATCTCGCCAAATCCTCATTCAGCTAGTAACTAGCAAGGTTGCCTTGGGGTTGTATGACTGTACCAAGGAAAAGTAACATGGTTTGTGCAAGATAGAAAACGGGCGTGTATGCGCCAAACTGTACAACCTAAAGCACCCTGGCAAGAACCTCTCTGACTGATAACGTTTGAGTCATTGCACACCCGCTGAGTGTTCAAAGGCTTGAGCTAAAACCACGCCCCACATAACGAGGGGCCAGGGTCCACGCATGGCGCATGGAAACTAGAGCTGGCGCGGCTCAGCCTCCCAAAGGGGCCAGCCTCAAAGTACCTAATACATTTCTGCTGTTCCAATTCATAAATTGACACAGTGTCATTGTCGACAATGAGCAACCCTTCCAGGACCTGGAGACCTACTCACCCAGCGCATCGGACAACAGGAAGATGTCTTCCTACTTTTGAGAGTTGGCAGCAGATCGGACGGTGTCTGGCCCGTTTATTGCGAATACGCAAACTGGGCTCCAATGCCCAGTGCGATTGTGGCATCGCATTAAGCGCCGTGTCCATGGAAGCTGACGGGCATCTGCATCGATCAATGCCGACACAACTTCAGTAGGTTGCGGTGCCCTTTGCTCAGACGGCGGCCCAGGACCGCGTCACCTCCAGGTTGCTTGTTCCAGACGTCAAGGGCCGGATACCCGGAGAATGTTCCTGGCAGAGCGGCGGGCATCTTGACTGGGGCTAACCTTGGTATTGCTCATCCAGTCGCGGTCTCTGGGGACCAAACCTGGGGGACTCCCTTCCAGGCCAGGTTGCGGGTCGGAGGGAGGGACACTCTACGAGTATGGCGAGCGATCTGCGTATCAAGAGTGTGCTGGGGCTTTGATCTAGTATGTGGATTTCATTCAAAGCATCAACTGGGCTCGGAAACCCGGCATCAGCTCCAACTGTGTGGGAGAGAGTTTCGCAGAATTGTCGCTGGGAAGGGGCTCAGGGCCCACTGTATGGCTCTGTCTTTTTCGTCCACTAATTTCATTGGATGCTCGGGGATCGTCGCCGCTGCTTCCTGACCTGCAAGAGGGCGACGTGGAAATCCAGGGAGCATCAACGTCGGGGAACCGCCACAGCGCCGTTATACGTTCATGGCAGCCCCCAAGCCACGGGGTTGCGCATGGAATTGCATGTTCGTGCTATTATAACCATCGAAAGAACATCGCATTCGGTACTTTCAGTCCTCGACGCTGTAATAAAAAATTGCCTTATGCACGCATGCCCTAAATGGTCTGACTCTGGTACTGGCGCTAATGTGGGGTCACATTCGAATAGAGTTGATGATCTCCGGCATGGGCCCCCACTCCACAAGCTCCACCGTCGTTGGTCTGGTGAATGTAGTGGATTTGCTGTTACACATTCCTTCTGAGTTGCCTCCTGACTGCTTGGGCCTGTGCAAAGGAGCTGGCTGGCGGCAGGGTCAGCCCACAGCCGTCGTCCGTGCTTTTGGCTCCTGTGGCAGGGAAGGTCCAAATACGGTCACCAAAGAAAAGCAGATGGAAGGACGTCTTCTTGTTGGCCCAGGTTGATTTGTGGTGGAAGACCGCAGGGCCCAGTGGAGAATGCCCTACTGAGAGGAGGGCATATCAGGGTGGTAACCCATCGGGCTGGTCCGCGGAGCAATAGAGGTGGCTTACACTGCCCGCAACTGCACATGAGTAGTGAGGCACATGGGAGAGCGGCGAGAGTTTAGCGCGGACACCAAGGAGAACGCAGCTGAATGGGTGCACATTCTCCAGCTGCGGGTGATGGCATGGTTCAACATGATACACGCCCTGCTGTTGGGCCAACAGGGGATTGACGAGGAGCAGGAGGAAGGTGCAACAATAGGAGCAATTGGCTCTACGAATTTGAGGAGGTCCAAGCTTGCTGTGGACAGGGCTGGGTCTGTTATTGACACACTCAACACAGCGATGTACTGGTCAGCAAGCAACTGGGAAGAATTGTGCCATTTGTGGGCGCCGCCTGCAACTATTGCGCTTCGTGCTTGAGGTGGCTTCCCTAGAGAGGCAAGAGGAGGGAAGCATTGGGTCTGCGCACTGTAGGCTATTAAAGGTAGGCGGGCGCATATTGGAGGGATTGCGGAATGCATGCCAGCTGAAGGACAAAGGTGACACAGCTGTGCTTGAGAATTTGATGCAGTTTCTTGAGAAGGCTGCCCGGGCACTAGAGCAATATGAGAGCAAAGGGGACATGTGCAGATTCAGGGACGCCTTTCGGCAAACAAGCACTGAGCCAATGTCAGTGTTGGGGGTCGTTGATGAGTGTGATCATCGTCTGAATAGCATTCAGACAGACCGCATACACAAGAAAGTCGAATGTGTGGAGGGAAAGGTCTAATGTATGGAGGGAAGGTTGATCGCCTTCTGAAGCGTGCCCAATCAAAATCGGCTCATTTGACATTCATTACCAATGCTCCAGATGCTTGGCTATGGGTGCAGGCATTACTGTCACAAGGGACAAATTGCTCAAGGAGGAAAGGAAATATGTGGCAATTCAGGGAAGAGGGAAGTGGAAAAAACACTTTGGCAAAGGCAATTGCCGATGATAAAGAAGTTCAAGCAAGCTTCACTTATAGGGTCTGTGGTAGTTTTTCAGTACGCAAACATTGGGAAATGCCTACAAAGGATTTCTGGTGCTTTTGTCGATGCCGCAGCCGGGGTGGGGTACACATGTGTTGAAGATGGCACCGTGAAATTGCAAGTTGTGTTGAAGTACAAGGTTGTGTTTCTTGTGCTGGATTACGTTCGGAAGGAGAACATTTTGAGGTACCTTGATGTTGTGTCAGATAACAGCTGTGTGTTTGCAACAACGCGAATTGCGGAGGTGGCCGACTACGTCAGCGTCGATGTCTATTGCAACTTTTGAATGTAGAAGATTCCCACAAATTGTTTTGCATGTGTGCCTTTGATGGTGGTAGACCATCATAATGGCAAGAACAGTTTGTGAGGGTTATTATTCATGAATATGACGGCCTTCCCCTTGCAATAGATGGCGTGGGTAGAGAAGTTGGGACGTATAAGGAAAAGAAGAAATGGGCGAGAACAGTCAAGGGGTTGACAGGGCAGGGCACCGTCTGTGCCAAAGTGCTTCACCAATTCTTTTGATTGAGGTTTAGCAACCTTGGCGAGCACCATCAATCCCCTTGCAATAGATGTCGTGGGTAGAGAAGTTGGGACTATCTGAAGATTCACCAGTCATGCAAGGGAATCTGCAATGTGGATCTCATGGAGTTGTAGATGTGTTCTGGCTCATGTGGAGATGATAACAGTTCACAAGATGTTCTGAGCACCTGACGAGGAGGTCATTGGTCATGCGAACAGGGAAGGACCTCATGGAAGTGGCAGAGTTTGGATCCGGCGATGTTGTGCATCGCCACCTGCATGATGCGGTTCGCAACTGTGCCTTGAAGGCTATGGACGAATTGCCACTAACAGAGATAGAGAGATTGGTGTCATCACGATTGAGTGTGCTGCCTGCAATGACCTGAAACGTTCTCCTACCAATTTTTCTATTTGCCAGAAGATCAGTAAGGGGTAGTTGTGGTATCTGGAGAATCATAATGTGCCAAGTATGGAAATCTTGTTGCTGAGAGATACAAGAATAGACGAACTACTTCTTCCGTACTGGTCACACAGCTGGTGTTACTGGACTTGTCATCTTCTGGTGTGAGACAGTTGCCACCTCAAGTATCTTGCCTTTTCAGTCTGCCAAACTGTCAAGAGTGGATGGTTGCAACAGATTGCCACGCATTCCTAGCGAAGTGGGTTAATGAGCCGATTGGAGGTGCTATTTAGGAGGGGATGCAGAAGCATCTATGATCTTCCAATCATCCTTTGGGAACTGTCAAATCTAAGGAAATGTTTACCGCGATGGTGCGGGATTCTGCCTTTTTTCCTGCTAAAATGTTGAGCTTGCACAACTTGAAGATATTGAACTTGAGTTGAACTAAGCCGACTAAATTCTATTTTGGGGGACCTGACGAGTTTGACTGCTCTGAGGTTGGGTGGCTGTTACCAATTGGCGGAATTGCCAACATCCATTGGGCGCTTGAAGCAAATGGAGGCATGGATTCTGTACGGCTGTGACACTTTGGCAACAATACCATATTCATTGACAATCTTGAGCAACATAGAGGGGCTGGACGCTCAGTTGTTCTCAAACCTGGCACCGTTTCCTGACGGTATTGCTGATGGCTGCCCGGTGTTGAGGGTCCTGCGACTACAAGGGAACGACCTGGGATGTCCTGCATTTGTATCGCTGTTGAAGAATCTGGAGGTTTGGGGAGTTCCTGAGCACTGCGAGATGCCTGTTGCATTTGCCACACAATTCTCCGATGCGGAAGCGGAGGGAGAGATGACAAAGAAATGCCACCAAATATGCATACGAGTGAGTTATACCGCAGCTTGCTGCTCAGCTGTGGTTAGATCGCCATCTGCAAAATGTTGACCTGAGCTACATTTTCCAGGATGCTTCATTGTTGTTGAGATCTTGTCCCCTGCAAGTCGCTTACATGCAATGGAGTGAACCATGGGTTTGTTCGATCACGCCTCGCTTTTTGTGTGGCACATGAAGAATGCATCAAACAATTTACTACTATACTTTCTGTTCCGGCTTTTCTTTTCAGAGCCTAATTTATTTTCTATATTACTCCACAAAATTTTATTAATTTTTTCTTGGCCATCAAGGAAAATCATTGCGTGGATGTGCAGAGGCGTTGAATAATTCATAGTATGTTGAATGGAGGTGTGCTACTGTGGAGATAAATTGACTTGCTGCCAGCAATTGTACAAGTGAAAAGACAAGAATTGCCGATCTTTGAGAACTTGTATGATCACCATGGTATGCCTTATTTCTATGTTTGTCTGATTCTCAAGTAGCATGCGGCATAAACATGTTAGTGGAAGCCTCAGAATTGCCTCTTGAGATGCCAGCAAGCTTTGATAGATATTCAATGGAAAGATCGGAAAAAGTATGCCAGAAACAACTTTAGATACTTGTGAGAGCCATCCCAGTAGCCCTGCCATGTTTCTTGCACATTACATGCCTACTGGACACAAAGCCAACAATTGTGGCAGCCATTCATATATCCAAAAGTCCAGCGCATACGAGTACTGATTCCAAGCTGTCAGCAATACACTATGTTGGGGCATATGCAGATTTCCAATTCTTGTACCCATGGATTGTACGCTATTTCAACCCTCACTTTGTGGTGGCCAGGTCGTGTCTACCCATTGTTGTAGCAGCAGTACCTAGGCCAGGTGTAGATTTAATGCTGTACAGCATCCCATGCCATGCATGCTGATCATCGGGCAGTTGATCTTGAAGCTCATGTGCATTTAAAGCATCATGGATTTTGACATGGTCATACTGCTAGCCTGTATATCCCGCTGTATATGTAGTAGAATGGAGTCTGAGAAGCACTGGAGTTGCTTTGTGATGCACATGAGCATTGCAATCCACAATCGTACATCGCTTATTGCAGTGACATGCAGATTGCACCAGCACCAGCACCAGCATACCGTCACACCGATATTTCATGAAGAAACGAGCCTTATGAAACAATATACCTATGGCTGACATTGATAACGGCAGTGAAAATTATGCTTATTGGTTCTCTTCCGCAGGTCTGGGTGCAGTCTGACCAAACCATGTTCATATTCATATTCAGGCACAAGATCACATAATATCCTTCCATGTGATGGCCATTGCAGCTACCTGTGGCACTTTCATTGAGAACGCAAACTCTGAGGATGGATGGCAAGTAAGCTATTTCTGCAACATATATTGGTGGGCTTTGTGTTATGCAACGGCCCATGTCGGCACATATAGGGCCTCGCCATACAGAGAGAGTCTCCACCGGCCCTGGCATGGGCTACAGCTTGTAGTCATACACCGTTGTCGTCCGTACTCTCTTGAAATCAATATTGTCATCCAGCCAGTCAGGGATACATTGAGTGTTGCTGCATTTCTGTTCAGTAGTCTGTACACTGGGGAATCAACAATGGTACCGAGCTTGCAGTCATTTTATTGGCTGCAATTCACAATATTATTATGGAAAGCATATTGGATGCAATATGTGCTTTTCTTTGCAGCAACTGTGGATTCGCGGTGATTCGTGCTGCATAGTTCAGTTCAATATTCTGTTCCAACACGTGTTGTGTCACTAGCATGGGAATTGCCTTGTAACAAACCATATGCATTTTTGGTCTTCAAATGTTAGTTGCCCACGTCACAGCTTGAGGTGCTGATCAGACCTGTCCTTCATGTCTTCCAACGCAAGTACATGCCCCTGCATTGGGCGGCTACACAAGGCCTTACAGAAATGGTGGAATTCTGTTGGAACGAAATCGATGTGGACGTGCCAGACGAGTTACTGCCCTATATGATCATCTTTTGTGAAATGCCCATGGCTTGTCATGACAAACCGCACCTGCTTTCTTAGTAAAAGATGACCCTGACCAACAGCTACGTCTGGACACCTGATCAGGTGTGTAGATGTGGCTGTTGGTCAGGTTCAACTTTTCCTAGATAAGTAGCCAGGCTCTCCCTGTGATTGACAGGGCATTACCAGCTGAGCAGCATCCCTGTTGGCATTGTTGCCAAATGTGACTCCCCACCCAGCCTTCCCACCTTTGCTGCTCTGTGTTGTTTTAGCTGTACTTGAGGAAGGTATTATACAGCACTTTCGCGTTACATCGCAGCGCTACATTCTGATTTGTGAGCAGCATATCCAAAGCGGTAATTCATCTGGATTGTGTTTCGATGAGATATGCTAATATGTAAAACAAATGAGAATAGGAAGTAATTGGTAATAAATGGGCTTTACACACCCTCCAGAACTGGAGATCAATAAAACATTCAAAAGCCTCCATCTTCCACTCCGTCGCACATATGAACAGGGAAATCCAGCATATCGCCATCAAGACATTCTAGTGTTTTTTGTTGAATATGACAAATAACAAAACAGAATAATGCGAGACACCATTGAACGAATATTATGAACAGAGTGTAGAAATGATTGCTTGCATATGCAGGCATATGCACATGATATACCTTCACAAGGATACAGTAAGAGAAGGCACGTGCGTGGTGATTACACGACATCATGGAATATACGTGTGTTTGCTGGAGCGATTTCTAAAACATGTTGTTGTACATTGGAATTTACGTGCTGGGTGTTGTTGTTGTTGTGCAATCGGAATAGTTCAGTCTGCAAGAATGTACACTGGACTTGAAGATCCGCATACTGGCAGTATGTTAGCGGAAAGGCAGCAAGACATCCATATATTTCCATTTACAATTTGTGAATATCCTTGATGCGCAGTGGGGAATGACGCCACTAAGCATAGCGGCAGAAAGAGGACACGTTGTAACTGCAGAGATGCTTCTTGACTGGGAGGTATCAATAGATAGAGTGACAGAGGGGTGAGCGTGTGGCAAATGCTGTCCACATATGTCCTTGTTTGGATTGTATATATGGCGATAGTTTTGATATTGTTGCTTTTGTTGGAGCGACCGTCTACTGTATGAGATCCATTGCCTGGAGTTCGTCAATTTTTCGGGAGATCTTATACACATTTGCAATATGGCGACTTGCAGGCATGAACATTGGATGTGTGTTACAGTATCTTCCACTGAGAGTTCACAACGTTTGCACACGTTGACTGTCCACTCAGTGGTTGGTTCCCCTTGGTGCCCAGTTTGGATAGACGCCACTTCATAATGCAGCGGGTGAAAGTCACACGGCAACTGCAGAGATGCTTCTTGATGGTGGAGAATCGATAGGAACATAACAAGGAGTGAGAGCGAGAAACTGCTGCACCTGCAAGTACATGTTTTTGGGCCAATGCATGTGACAATGAGCTTGTATATCAATCATTTTATAGAGTGATCTTTTGTGAAATGAACTAATTGGAATTTGCGAGTCGAATTAGACATTTTGCTGCTGAAATATGTATTTGAAGGTATGCGCATCCCGAGTGCAGATACGCATGTTTGCAATATATATTATATGCCTGACATGTTCATCTGAAAGGACACAATGTTTGCGTGTGTTAACTGTGCATGCCCCATTTGATGTGTATTCTTGATGTGCAGTTCCGGATACACACGACTGCTTAGTGCTGTGGAAAGAGGGCATACTACAACTGCAGAGATGCTTCTTGAACGAGACGCGTCAGCAGATGGAGTGGACAGAGTGAGTGCCCAACAAAGGTTGCATCTACAAGCCGCATGTTTGGACCTATGCTATTAATAATGAATTGGAGCATCAATATGCTTTATGAAGTGTTTACTACTAGACGGCTTCAACTGTTGGAAATCGCGAACTGACCAAGGTCTATTGGTGTGCGGATGGAATTGCACGAATTGCGAGCATGGCAAATGCCTTTTCCAGAGTAATCTTCTTAAGTATGAGGTTTGATATTTGGAATTTGAGAGTTCAACATGACTTATTGGTATGAGTGAAGTTGTGAGGCTCATATGCACATAAGCTGCAGCTGCGGATCTGCATTTTTGGTGGTACCGGATAAAGATTTTTCGAAGTGAGTCCAATCATTATCCAGTATAATTATATTGGGGCCACCGTAACAAGGCTACAATTCCTGCTTAAAAGTGGGAACACTTGGCAAATGTGTTATAAGGTGTGATGTGCAGCTGGAGTCCACTGTATGTTGCAGCGTAAGTAGGGCACGCAGAAACTGTGGAGATGCTTCTCACTCGAGGAGCATCAGTAGACAATGACGATGGGTTGAGAGCAAGCAAATGCTTCAACCAAAACGTGCAGTAGACAATGTCGATTGGGTGAGTGCAAGGAAATGCTGCACTCGCAAATACAGATGTTTCCACCTGGAAATGTTACCATTAGTCCTAGCATCAATGTGTTTATTGAACATTGTGACCAGTTTACATCATGTAACTGTAATTCGCAAATTGAACTAGGTTTATTGGTGTGCAAGTGAAATTATGATTGCAGGCATTCATACAGCAGGTGCGGATCTATAAACTAACTTCACTGCTATGCTAGTAGTATTTTGAAGCTAAGAATCACATTCTTGCCGTACGTTGATTATTTGTTAAGTGCTTAATGTATGTCTTGGTGCGCAGTGGGGAAGGATACCACTGTGCATTGCAGCATAAGGAGGTTACATGGCAACCGCCGAGGTGCTTCTCAACCGAAGGGCGTCTATAGACAATGTCAATGGGGTGAGCGGAACAGAATGCTGCACCAAAAGTGCGCATGTTTCGACTTGCGTGTATGACAATGCCTGCACCATCGATGCGTTTGTCGGAATGATTTGCGGTAGTGGTGTACTAGCAGTTTGGAATACATATTTGGAACTTGCAAGTTGAACTACCTTTATTGATGAACGAACGGAATTGTGTGACTTGCAACCATGCACAGCGCAAGTCCGCAGCTGCAACGTGTCAGCACTATTTTGGAATTGAAGCCCGCCGTAGTTGCATATGTTGAGTGTACATACAACATTTTATATGCGTTCTTGCTCTGCAGTCTGTATAGACGCCTCTGCACAGTGCAGTGGAGAGGTCACATGGCAATTGCGGAGGTACTTCTCCATCGAGGGGGTTCAATAGACAAAGTCAATGGCGTGAGCGTAAGACGAATAATGCAAACACGTGCACACATGCTGTTAATCATATGCGATGAAGAATTGGAGTATCAGCGCATTTGTGGGAGCGATACTCTGCCATATAATATTAACCATTTGGAGTCTGCATGTTATAACATGCAAACTCCAAATGGTTAATATTTAGCCTAGTTAGGCTAGATTTATTGGTGTATGAGCGGTTCCTTTCCCAGAAGGCATGCAGAACCGTATGCAAACATGTATGATTGTATTTATTTCGTCAGAATTAAAAAAGGAATATTTGAATATGTGAATTAACCGTTAAGGATTCGGTATTTGTATTTGGTGTACAGTATGGATAAACACCACTATATAGCGCGATGAAAGAGGATACATGGCAGCTGCAGAAACGCTTGTAACACGGGGGGTTTCAATAGATGGAGCGAACAGAGTGAGTACAGGACAAATGTTGCACCTAGAAGGTCGAATGTTTGCTTGAGGGATTTTCGACCATAGGATTTAATCTATTTGATGCCTGTGGGTTGAAGTAGATTCATCGATGTACGACTGGGATTGTAAGATTTGCAAATACGCGCATCACCAAGGCGAATGTGTGTTTTGATTATATATTATAACTGATTGAAAAACCAACATAATGGCACTTGCTGATAGTCTGTTCTTTGTTTGATGTACGTTGCTGGTCCACAGTGTGGATGGACACCACTGCACAGTGCAGTGGGAAGTGGGCGCACAGCAACTGCAAATGTGCTTATTGATCGAGAGGCATCAATCAATCGATGGAGTGGACAGAGTGAGAGCAAGTCACATACTGCATCCACAAATATACATTTTGCGGTCTATATGTGTGATAGCGAGGTGCAGAGTCGATGTGTTTTTTGGAATTATTTTCTGCCGTATGAGAGATCAGCCGTATGAGATCGGCTACTCGTATTTGGATTCTATGATCTGAACTAGGCCTATTGCCACACAAGGGGAATTCTATGGCTGCAAACCTGCATACCGCATATGTACTAAGTTTGTATGCCGGTACCATTTTCAACCTAAAGCCCACACTATTTATAAAAATGTGTTTACGGAGGGGTGGTCGTGCGTTTTTCTTGGTGCACATTCGGGAAGGAGCCCACTGTGCGTTGCAGCTGAAGGAGGGCACACAAAAACTCTGGAGATTCATTTAAATAGAAGGGTGTCAATTGGTAAAGCCCATGGAGTGAGTGTGAAAGAAATGCTGCACCAAAATGCAAGCTGCAATGTTACGCCAATACAATCATCACGAATACAGATTATTCTGCATATATGGTTAGTGATAGATTGGACCATTGATGTGATTGTTGGAGCCGTATTGCAACAATACTAGACATTTCAGCACAAAATCAGATTCCTGAGCTTTGCGCATTAAATAAAGTTGTCTAAATATTGCGTGCCTGAAATGGCGCGCGTAGATATCGAGCTGCAGATCGCTTTTTTTATGCAAACCTACCCGCGTCCAGCATTCGCATGGGGCAGGTGAATGAAACGCATTCATAACAATTTCCTCCCCATGCAAGGGCCAGCAACAATCTCAATTTCCCTCAAGTTCCTAAGTTACGCAGAAGTACTAATGCCCAGTAACTTGTGCTTTACTCAGTCCCCAAACCCGAACCCAACTTCCAAGGGATGGTTGCGTGGGAGAGAATTGCTCCAAGCAATGCAATGTAGATTGCGAGTATACTAGAACCCTTTCAGTAATGGGGCTGCCCGTGACGTAGAAAAACTTGCCAGGGCGCCCATCAGAACGCCAAGGGGCTTCAAGACTGGCCAACCTTGGCTCCCTTTGAGCTCCTGCCAAGAGTCCACAGGTAATTGCCCTTATCCAAATGTTGCCTTTGTACTGATCTATTAATGGCTCCAAACTACAATACATTAGTGGCTCAAACTACAAAGGAGAGCGTCTACCAGAAATTTTCTGGTAAGCATTTAGTTGACCTGGTTGTGGGTACAACCTAGAGTACCCGGCGTATCCCAAGCCCCAATCCACGTCTTTGTAATCAGAAGCTCATTAACTATAGTGTTAATCGCATGTGCAAAGTCTGTCTATTGATCCATACACTGGGAAAAAAGGCCAAATAACACGTGATCAAACGGGCACAAAATTTACGGGCTTGGGCTATTTCCGTGTTTTCAGCATGTAGAACACTGATAAAATGCATATGCATGTGTCCGCAAAAGTGTTATTTCGTTCTTTTTTTTGCTAGTGATATGAATATTGTTTTAGTGTCTTGTCGACATGTGCCAACAGTTTTGATATGTTTTCTGCCAACGCCGTAAAGCATTGTACAGTGGCATCATTGTCTTGATGAATGTAAGCAGATGATATCAGCAATGGTCAATACTTACATTTTCATTCTTGTGCCAGGGAAGCGGTAGAGAAGCAGCAGAAAATGGTGAACAAGGGTGGAAAGTAGTCTTAGGCGGACATAAGTTGGCTGTGGGACAATATTTCAGGCGGGAATCTACTTAGGCTCGAATTGGTGTTAACGAATGCTGCCGCAAATAAATGCTTAAAGAGAAGGTCAAAATGTCTACTTTCAGTCAATGTTCACCAGCCACCAACGCAGTATTAAAAGGCAGATACAAATGGTCCTTGAAGTCGCAAGGACTGCGTTTGGTGTGGAAATTCCGGACAACGGATTGTAAACAAGACAAGTTAATACCTCTTCATGATGTGTTGCGCAATGAAAGTCTTTTGATTTTCGGCAATGAGATATGCTTTGTAGAATCCGGCAACAGGTCGAATTGCGTACGTTGAGCATCACATAGTTTGGTTGAGATCTGTTTACGTGAAACGGCCGGCTGCTCCCGCCCTTTGGGGCAATCAGCCGCACTCACACCGGAATTCCCAATCAAATCCCATTGGTACAAATACACTAATATACAAAGAGAGAAATCCGGAACTCGGGCATGACAGTTTTGCCTTTTCGGTCTGCGTGTCCCTAATGTTCAGGCATCAAAAACGATCCATTGTTCAAAAAACCTTCTGCAGAACTGGGCCGGGGTGGGGGGGGAAGTCCGGCAACAAAAAAGATGGTGCTCACTGCCGCGCGTCTCCTTTGGCTCCTCCGTCAGTGAGTCCAGAAACCGGAACACAAAACCAGGTCCAAGCTGGCTGTCCAGTCACCACTGCGCGTCCCCGCGCCCTGATGCTCCGTTGCCGAGTTCAAATTGTCCCCTAGTATCTTAAGAGAAGCGCCGTCTCCCGTTCATCCCAATCTGGCGCTTCCCACCCTGCGCCGTCCTAGACGTAAACGCTTTAACTACGCTAACGCTGCTTACGTGAAACGGCCGGCTGCTCCCGCCCTTTGGGGCAATCAGCCGCACTCACACCGGAATTCCCAATCAAATCCCATTGGTACAAATACACTAATATACAAAGAGAGAAATCCGGAACTCGGGCATGACAGTTTTGCCTTCCAAATCAAAACGATCTTGCGCTTACTCAAACAAATGCCCGAGGGAGGATTGCAGGCGCTCGGTGCCAGCACGCATCCAGCCGAAGAACTTGAAATCTGAGGAAGTGGCACGGTGCGCCATGGCGATGTAGCGCTGAATTGCGTCGGACTTCAGACTCCAGCCACCCCAATCAGCGATGTGCCAAATGCCGACGCCCAGAGAGAAAGCTGATGTGGCGCCACCTTTCCGCAAGGAGTGATGAGTCAAGTCCGCCACATCGATGGCACGAATGATAGATGCAGCCTGCCGGTACCAGCGCTCCACCGACGTCGAAGTGGGGGCATGGCCGTCCGCGGGCAGCGCCCAGAAAGAAGACTCCTGGGACCGGCGAGGGTGTCCTGCCGCCGCCCAGGCCGCGTCCCGTGCGTGGCGCCAGTCGGAAACCAGACGCAGCAGGGGTAGGCAGCCCCGTGCATCGAATTGGCGGCGGCGGAATTCGAGGTGAGACACTTGCTGGCCTTTCCTTCGGCGCTCCACGAATTCCAGCGAGGTGTCCAGCACTAGGAAGTCGCAGTCGCGCGCAGAGTAGGCTGAGTCTGCGCGTGAGAAGAAGATGAAGTCGAGAATTACGACCAGAATCGCTCGGATCTTGGGTGGGGGCTGGGGGGTGCCGGCGTAGCTGAGCAGTTCCTCAATTGCATCCGCTGGAAAAGCTCGGACTGGCGTGGTGTACTGGGTCTCGGGGGCTCGGTTTTTCCAGGCGCGGATCAAGGCCTTGGTTAGCCAATCGGAGGCGCAGAAATCGAAGCCTCTCTGACGATGAATAGTGCCGATGGCGGCAAGGTACTGGGGGGCGGAGGTGGGGCGGATCGATCCCTCCGCCTCCAGATAGACGAGATAAGCGTAGACCACCGCGCGCGAGGTCGGGAGGGCCGTCCAGCCGCGGGGGGTGCAGAAAGCGGCAAATTTAGCAAACTTGCGGGCCACTCCTGACTGCGAGGATGGCCGTAGAGAATCTTGCAGAGCGGTGATGACTGAATGTGTCTGCGAGGCCGTTAGCTCCGGCCAGTCGAATTGGGGCCCCCAGGTGTGCCGATCCGGAAAGCGCCCACCCTCCAGCGGGGGGCCCCCACTGGGGTCTGGCCGCCCAGGCGACCTGGTAGGAAGGTGTCTGGCGCTGGGGGGAAAATCACGATGTCTGTCGCCATCCGTTGCAACCGGGGGAACCACCGGGCGCTCGGCCAGTAAGGGGCCACCACCGTGCATTGAACTTGGGGGCGTTCGGCGAGGAAATTGGTGAGGCGAGGAAGGAGCGTCCAGGGTGGGTTCGCCCAATTGTTCTCTGTGCTCCAGTGCGCAAGGGGTTGGGCCAGCGCGTCTATGCCCTCCGTATTCGGCGACCACAGGGCAGAATTGAAACGCTCCACCTGCCGATTCTCGAGCGTTGCGAAGCGGTCCACTGTATGGGGGCCCCACCTGCGGTCCAAGATTCGGAAGAGCCGGGGGTGGAGGCGCCAATCCGTGGGGTCGTGCGTGCGCGAGAGGGCGTCGGGCACCGCGTTGCTCGCGCTGGGGATCCAGGTGGGCCAGAGGACCACGTCCCGGCACTCGAGGAGCCATTGGAGGCGACGCAGCTCCTCCATCAGGGGGCCCGAAGTCGTCGTCAGTTTCCGAATGACCTGGGCTGTGACCGCCGAGTCCACTAGGAGGCTCACATGGTGCCCACTGATCTTGTGCACGAAAGACTCGAGTGCTTTGCGGACTGCCATAAGCTCCTTGAGATTGATGTGTTTGCGTTGGGTCGTTGCAGGCCAAAAACCGCGTGCGAGGAGCACCTGGGGCTTCGAGGAGAGAGGTGCTGAGGGCTTGCATCTCAGCTCTGCCCCCCAAGCGAAATCGCTTGAGTCGGTGGCCAATTGAAGTGCACCCGGTGGTCTCCAGATCGCCCTCCCGTTCCAGCGATCGCGGAGGAGGAACCACCAGTGGAGGTCCTGCAGCGCCTGGGTGTCGAGCTTCACCCAACTGCGCCAGGTACGCTTGGTTTTCAAACACCCGTAAAGCGCCTGGAGGAAGAATCGTGCCGGCCGAATTGCCAGGCCGACCGATTGCGCCAGGCCGCAGAATGAGGCGATTTTCCTCGCTTGTACCCGGCCCTTGTTGCGATTCGCTGCGGTCGTCAAGGCCATTGCTTGGCTGCGAAGTCGAGCAACCTTGTCTGGGGGGACTACAAATAAGCCCCTGGCCGTGTCGACGATCAAGCCCAAGTGGACTTTGGCCTGCGTGGGGATCCAGGAGGACTTCGCCTCGTTCACCGTTATCCCCAGGTCGTTCAAAACTGCGCGTGTCACACTCGTCCAGCTGCGCAGTCGCACTTGATCGCTTGCGGCTCCCAGAATGTCGTCCAGGTAGGGCAGCAGTAGGGGTCCCCAATTTTGGATCCAATATGTCGAAATTGCAGACTTGGCCCAGGAAGGTGGTAACTTGGGAGCCACTTGGCGGGGAGAGCGAAGGAAGGCGATGATCGTGCGCATAACCTTCGTAAACACCATCGGGGCTCCTTGCCAACCGAATGGTAGAGTCACACATTCCCACAATTCTCCATCGATCTGAAAAGTGAAGTACTGCCGATCCTGGGGATGGATTGGTATGTGGTGGTAGGCATCCTGGATGTCGAAGGACACCATCCAGTCGTCCCGCTTGAGGGAGTCCCGTAGTGTGTGCAAGGTCTCGTAGGTCACTGATTGAGGGACACAATGGTTGTTGATCTGTCGCAGGTCCACGATCAACCGCCATTTCCCGTTCGGCTTCGGGCGAAGAAACGCCGGGGAGACATGGCGACGGTGGCGAGCCGGCCTGATGGCACCCGTCTTCAGGTAAGTATCGCGCAGCTCCTCCCATGCACTGCGCTGCGCTGGGTCTAGGGGGTAAGCTGGCACGTGGGACGGGGGGGGGGGAGTGCCATCCTTCCATCTGATGCGTACCCCGCCCGCCAGCCACGAGAGAATCGTCCGGCTGGCCCCGATCCGACGCCAGGCAGGCAGGCTGGCTTGGACCCGTTTGTATAGGAAGTCTTGGGGGTTCACCTTGAGGCGGTGGTAGTGGTCCCACTCCTTGGTCAGTTGGCGTTGGTGCCATGCGTGGTAAGCTTGTAATGGGCGGCAAGGAGGGGCCCTTGGCCCGGCGGGCAGCATCGGAGCGCGAACACGCGCCGCCGAACTCGAACCCGCCCATGGGGCCCAGCGTGGTCTAGTCACGGTGAAGGTCAGGCTGTGAACGTAGTCAAGTCGCTGCTGTCGATCGGCGATTTCCCGCCAAAGTTAAGGAGCACAAATTCAAAAATCGCCGCCTGCGCCACGCGCGGGGCCTGCTCCCGATCCGAATTGGCCAGCTCCTGAGAAAGTGTCGCGGCCGCCAAATCCACCGCCGCGCCCGCGACGACCCCGGCCTCTACCGGCGAAGGAACGGCCCCGGCCACGGGAGGAACCGCTATCCGCGGCACGACGGGCGTCCGCCTTGGTTTGTTCCTTGACGATCGCCTGGCTCAAGCTCTTGCGGTATTGATCGACAGCGTCGCGCACCGTAGAGGACGTGAAGTGCGTGTCCAAAGCGTCCAGCCGATGGCTGAGTTGGGCGACCTTCCACACACCGGCTGCGTCGGTGCCCGCGAAGTTGGCGTGCAGACGGTGCACGTCCAGATGGCCCACGCTTTGACGGGTGATGTGCTCAAGGCCAGTGGCGATGGGGCCGAAGAGCTGGCGGGCGTCTCCTGAAAGGGCTGGATGCGCGGTGATCTTCAAGAGGTGCGCAGTGAGGTCGACCAGCGCGGAGACAACAGGGGCCCAAGTGCGATATTCCAGGTAGAATCCGCTGCCTCCGCCAAGAGCCTGACGAATCTTTTGTCCCTGCGCAGTGTCAGCGACGTCGAAAGCCTCGCCCCAGCGGCGTTGGCCGACAGGACCGGGCACAGGATTGAGATCCAAGCGCGGGATGTGCTCGTGTCTCGAGACGCGGAGGGTGTTGAGGCTCGCTGGAGGACCCTCCGTACAGAATTCCTGGCACAGGCGCAGCAGATGGTCCGCCGCGGCTTGCTGCTCCGGCGTAAGATTCGCGGGGGCCTCCGGTTGCAGGTTCGCAGCAGCAAGGATCCTCTCGGTTCGATCTAGGCGTTGCAGCAGTTGTTGCAGATCCGCCATCGATGGGAACACCGACAAATTGTCGGGCAGCCACAGCGCTCCAAAGCGCTGTAGAGTTACACGCGTCTCCGACGCGCCCGAGTGCAGACCGTGTTGCCGTTCGGCAACAAAAAAGATGGCGCTCACTGGCGCGCGTCCCCTTTGGTTCCTCCGTCAGTGAGTCCAGAAACCGTAACACAAAATCCAGGTCCAAGCTGGCTGTCCAGTAACCACTGCGCGTCCTCCCGCGTGATACTCAGTTGCCAAGTTCCATTTGTCCCATAGTATTAAGAG
>CAJHUC010000879.1:0-30450 GCA_905146915.1 Ostreobium quekettii | reverse complement strand
CTGCACACAGAAAACAACATCGGTGCATAAGAGGAGACATGTGATTCATGTACTATTGACGAAACGGCAAATTTTTTCACTCGTCCACTCGTCTATGGCCACTTCGTATGCTAAGGAGTCAGTGCGGACCTTCGTGACTCCACTGGCCAGACTGCGCATCAGGTCTCTTCCGCCTCCTTCTCCATCTCCTTCTCTATCTTCCTCTCCTTCTCTATCTCCATCTCCTTCTCCCACTTCATCTTCATCTTCATCTCCGTCTCCGTCTCCATCTCCACCCTCATCGTCGTTTCCATCTTCAGGAATTTTGCTGATTGTGGAGAGTGCCTGCCATAAACAAGCCCATGGCAGATGCAGAGTTAAATTCCTTGCGCCACATGTACAGCTGGAAACATGCCACTCCTCGTCAGTGAATCCAAATGGTGGCTTGAGTTGAGTGGAAACTTTACCCACCAACAATCGAAAAAGTTGCAATTATCCAAGCTTTGTTCATCACAGTATCGATTCCAGATTGTGTGGACGACATTTTCAACTCTCAATAGCTTGCATTGCGAGCATCAGTAGCTGATGTGATCGTAGCACAGGGCCCCCTTGAGATGACATGAGTGGTTCGTTTGAGTCCTGTGCGGAAAATAAAAACAAAAAAAAACATTCGAATGCTCATGTCAACTTCGTCGAGTTGAAGATCGACATGTGTTTAATGCGGAACTGGGCACTATCACGAGTGAGTTTACCAGAGTCTTAATGCGAGCAGTCAAGTTTTGCTTGCAGTACAACGGTGACCAGGAGCGGCATTTCGACGAAGTGGTGCCCATGCCAAAGTGCTACTGAGCAGGAAGTACTCGTTTCTGAAGCCTAATGCGTCACAAGTGGACAGATAGCGTTCCTCAGTTTTGCTCATGCAGCCTCCCCTTCATTGCAATTTGCACACATGGGAATGATCGCAACTCAATAACGTTGCACGTGAAGCGAGCCAAAGGGCACGAAAAATTTCGAAATACAGGATTAGGGCACACTTCAGGACATCGCGGTCGGTCATTCCTGCACCTTGAGCTCATTGACGAAATCAAAATCAAAATAATGTGCTCTACTTCAGCACAGGCATCAAGAAAGTCCCATCAAATTTTATATTCAACACCCATAAGGAATCACCCTCCTATCAGAGCAAAAGTTCTTGTGAGCATCAGATTCTTGAGGCAACGCTGTGCGGTGCATGTCTTGCACAAGCCATGCTCCGCGACCGACTGCAGGTTCCCCATTCAGAGGACAAGTTCCGAGGATGTGGAGCAGGCCGGCTGGACATATGTAGGACTTGGGCAAAGCACTGTCTGGTAAGAAATCCCCGTATTTTACCATTGGTTGTCATAGTTTTAAGGATGACAACACGCACAACCGCGCGCCCTGCGCCAGGCCGCTGCATTTAATTGTGCTCACGACGCATCTGCTGTTTCAATTGCTTCTGGCCGGTCTCCGGCATGAGGGACAGGATGCGCCCTCCCTTGAGATCCTTCTGATTGTAGAATCCTCATGGTAGTATTGAGAATCTTTTCAAATTTATGTGCAACCGGATCCACAGTGCTCCAATGACAAACATCTGCAACTGAAGGATACACCGACTGCGACAACTTGCTCATCCGCACAATGAAGGTACAGAACTGGATTGCGACAGCAAGCCCAACCGCTGCACCCAGACTTGATATTTGCGTTTACGTTTACGTTTTTACTTTTACGTTTTTAGGTGTAACGGACATATTTTTACGGCTATTTTTACGTTTTTACGGTTCCCTGGGACACCTAGGTTGCACGATGAAAGTTGCGTACAATGATCAGTCCTGCGCCATCTCCAGCACCCGCAACACAATGTCCACCTCGCCCTTGGCAAAAGCGATAATGGCGTTTAACAAAAACTCGTTTTCTGCCTCTTCCCAGGCGTTTGGCTGCCACTCTCCGGACTCTGTAAATGTGTATGTACAGTCCTTATGTACAACGGAAGTTTTCACGTTGTATTTACGTATTTTTACGCATTTTTATGCATAAAACCTAAAAACTATTTTTACGCATAAAACGTAAATGCGATCAGTTTTTACGGTGTGAAAACCAAGCCTGGCTGCACCTTCAATTCATACCAGGACACATTTGCTTGACACAATCATTGCTACTGCGTAGTTGCGCACAGAGTCGTCGTTTATATCATTTGCACTAGCAACTGCGAGTGGGATGCTGGTGCTGGGCATGGATACAGAGTTTTAATTGTTTATCAAGCCATGTATTGCCATTTGTACTCCATGTTTGGTATTTGCTGACAGCACCTGATGAGAAGATCCCACGGAAAAGAATTCGTGCGACGACTCTTGCTGCTCGAAAGGGTCATCAGAATTATCGAAGGTTCCCTGCATTGCAAATGGCACTGAGTCAGCACCCCAACGGCCTAGGCTGGGCGCAGCAAAACCTCCTAGCCATTGTGTGCACCTGCGGAGCACTGTCTTGGCACCTATCGTCTTGCATCGATGAAGAGAAAAACTGAATATCATCTTCAAGGTACAGCGCTAAGCCATCAGAATTCTAAAAGCACTGAAGTGGAACACGAAAGAAAATCCGACATGGCGTTCGCCGCTGTGTCTGGTGAGTCAAAGCACGGACAACGAATCACCAGCAGCTGTCCATTGCACATTTCTGCCATGGTGCACATGATTTCCAGATGTTTCCCAATAAATGCAAATCCCTGCATCGCACTGGAAAGTACTTTTGAATTCAGTTGCACTGCATGCTGCTCTTAAAAGTTGCTCGGCCTGTTCGCCTTATATAGTGCAGCAGTCGTTCATGGCAACATTTGGTGGTCCTGATGAATGCCGGAAATGAATTGGCGCAACAAATGCACACTGCATTCAGGAGATTTACAAATCGATCATCAAGTTCAACCCACCAATAACACTGTTGGGGAGCGGGCGCCAGTTGAATCCATCAAAGTACGCGGAACCTGAAATGCAACACCGGAGAGTAAGGCAGCCAGTCCGATCATCCACATTGCATAAAAGGATTATCCATTGTAGCTCGACACGGGCGGAATAATTGCTAGTGACTGGATTGAGAACTGTTGACGACTAGCTTCACAACCAACAACAAATAGAGCATCAATTGTTAATCCCTATACCCAGCGAGAGGACTGTCTACTGAAACTCTGTATTGCATTAAACATTAAAGCAAGTGAGCTCAAAAAGTACTTTAAAAATTGTTGAATCTCGGGATTGCTGATTCAAGCATTCATGCGCAAGCGCGTTTAGTATAGAAAATGATTGCCACAAGCCATGAAGACATGGAGGAGCGGCTAGTCCTCCATTACGATCAAAGTTTCTGAAATGTAACCATTACATAGGGATGGCGCTATATCAGTTTTGGTGTGCTTAGCATCAATTGACACTAGGCAAGGGTAGGCGGGGTGGGAGCTCCAGACCTGTGGCGTCACAAGCCTGTGACATCGATGCCAAGAGATTATGGAAATGCTGCGAATGGACAAAAGGAGGAAAGATACAAAAAGACGCCACATATTGGCTTCAACGACTCTTGTCTTGTTTCCAAACCTCCACCAAGTGTTCAATCTTCATACATATAAATTCTCATTTTCCAACTCATTGAAATCAACGCAACTTCGACCGCTTTCCTCCCCTAAATCACCTAATAACTGTATACGACTACTAGATAATGTTGCTGAGTCATCCTGGCATCGACATAAGTATTGACGTGGGGAGGGGTGGGGGTGGGGGTGGGGGTAAAGATTTGTTACAAATCAAACAAAGCATGTCAAGCAAATGAGTGTGAGGCTTTTTACATGCTTTAAAGGATGACGTACAGCCTCCCTACTATGGAGCACCTAGCAGGAAGAATCACACAACAAATGCACCATGAAGAGCGAAAAACATGCGAGAGGGGAGCCGCATGACCAGGTGTGAATATTCATCACAACAAGTCTAATCTCTTGCAAGTCAAGTCCCCCAAAGGGTGGAGATTGTTCCACAACCCCCCATGAAGACTCCATTAGGTCCGTTGGACTTCTCTAGGCTCACCAGGCTACGCTCGACGGGCAGCACATGAGTCCTGACCATCCGGTTTATTGCAACAAGAAAGAAAGAAGGGCGGATGTGGGGGGTTTTGCTTAACGTCAAATTGAGTCTAAACATACCAAAACCGACATATCGTCTTCCCTTAACTAATGTGCCCCCGCAGGAAAACGTACAGTCGGCATAAAAGACGTGACCAGTCATTATATATCAGTGAACGCCTCATGTTCGGAACGCCTCACAGTACTTTTTGAGAGCGCCAGTCTTTTCGCAAAGACAAACAAATGCGGAACTCCTGTATGTACGGTTCAATGGAATGTGTGTCTCGCTACTGCTTAAATTCCAATTGAAACTCAGTCATCATTCATTGTCAGGGGAAGTCCTGCTCGCAATACTGGCATGTGACTTGCACTACTTGAGTAACTCTTTCTTCCTTATAGGCTCTAGCGGGTCCAACAAAGCTCAAACTCTTTCGTTGCATGCGTCAATAAAGAATAAAATGAGTGTCGACACAAAGACATGGAACCGCTGCCATCTTCACACCTGGTTCGGCTGGAATACGGCTGCTTCGCGACCCATCAAGAGTGCCACAAACTCCCCGTGCTTCCTAGAAGATGCGTACGCCAGCGCAGTCCAGCCATGCTACACAACACCAAAGTTTGATTTCCAGCGCTGGGAACATGTACTTTATATAAAAGCATTTGAATCCACCATGCCGATGGATTGTCTCACGATAATAGTATTATCATAATACCCACGTTGCTGACATTAATCTTGCCACATGCCGCATGACAAGTTATGTACACTTGATTTCACATGTAAAAGCGAATCAGGCAAAATGCAACGCGCTTCTTCATTTGAAGCCCGTCCGTTTGAACTCGCTTTTCGAAAATAGGAAATCGCGTCACCACTGCGCTGAGCAATGTTGAGTCAATAGCACTTTCAAATGGAGCATTGCTTCTCTTCCACGAAATTTGCCAGCTCCAGTGGTTTAACTCCCGACTGCTTTGACGCAGGCCGGGGAGAACATCAAGGCTTGGGGGCCATCATCGGCAGCGTTGAGTGTAACCATTCATGGAATGTGCTAGGCAGCTGCCTCTGCAACGATTCGCTTTATGAACATGGGTCTTTGAACGAGACAGACAAATTGTTGCGGAAAGAAGGTCGGAGAAAGGGGCGGAGATGGAGGCGCTAATGCGCAATGGACAAGCTTTTGGCAATGACGACGCTGATGAGAGAGAGAGGGGCACTGACATCTCTGTGGGCAGAAATCCTTCAATTTGTTACTTCCCCTGCTGTAATATGCTGCAACGCGTATTGCACAGATAAGAAGAGACGCCTCAACAAAAAATCAGGTTGAAAACAGGTAAGAGGCAGTTAGCAGTTCTTTTCAGTCAAGCAATGACTCAATTAATGCTGGAATATGGCGTGGTATGAAAGAAACATTCGATGTTCATGAAATGGAGTATTACAGCCCTGCGATCCGATTGCTGGCAGACTCAAACTTTAGCCATCAAGGCTGCTGAAACCGATGGCCGTCAATTGACCATGCTGATACACCTGAGCTGAAAAATCTATAAATTTCCATATCCTTTACATGTGCATAGAATTTCAGCTACTGTAGATGCACAGCTTTAATGCGCATGAACTCAAAGCGTCGTTACATCAGCAACTGCGCTACATACATCGGGGGAAATTTGCTTGTTCTGAATATGACGTGCCCTGCCACTCTACAAAGACTAAGGATGCACCATGTCTCGAAAATGGAGCATCCGCATCAAAGACATGGCCACATCCTGGACATACGCATCCAAGATATGGTGTCCATACCGTATTTGACATGCATGATATGGGAAGGATAACAATAAACACATATCTTGTGCAGTATCCCGGATATGGGATATTTTATAATCAATGCAAAAATTGGGTAAATCAAATGCTGTTCGCAAATATTTCTAAACAAAAGAGGGCCAAATAACGCATGTTCAAACGTGTACAAAATTTACTGCTTTGGGTTATCTTCGTGTTTTTAGCATGCACGACACAGATTAGATGTATACTTCGCAAAAAGTGTTGTTTGGTCCTTTTTACGCTAGTGTCTGCAACACCTTGCATTCCAAACCTGCGCGTGCATAGTGTATCTATACTGCAACTCCATTCAACGCGGGGCATCTCAGATCTGGAAGGTCTCAATGGTCTCCACTTGTAGCAGCGACATTACTCGCGACGTTTCTGGCCACTTCGGATTTTCCGCATGCTATGCGATGTGCGACCAGAAGCTCTGAATAATCCAAGTATTCAAACCACAACCATGTGCCGTGGATCTCCTACACATATACGTCGCATTCCTTTCAAGTCAAAGGATTTGATGGCACTGCGAGTGAAAAAGTCAGGTAGACAACCCTTGGAAAGAACCCGAATGATGCCCCTGCAGGTATGCTGCTGCCAACCTTGTTTCGCATATCCAGACTCGCTCCATTCTCTATCAGATAATTTCCGACTTCTAGGTGGTTATGTTTCGCTGCTTGCATCAGGGCGGTGCTCCCCGCCTGCACACCACATGAGGCATGTGCCTTCTGAGCCCACGGCATTGCCGGCCATCCATTGGCCATGTCCAATTGCGTGAAAAAGTCTTCAGCACGTGCGCCTGGATCGCCACCGAGATCCTGACAGTGTCTGGTGATGTTTGGAACAGGTCAAGCATAAGTTAATCCAAATAATCATATACAGCAAAACTGCACTGACGCACATGTGTGCTTCGAGAGCTACATAAAATATGCTTCTTATATTTTGATATGCATTTCTTGTGCATACCTGGGCGGAAGCGTTGTAGAAATGATGGACACCAGAACGGACCAACGTGTTTGGACTGAATTTCTGAAGCATCACGTTCGAGATGTGCTGATTGTGCACGATGATTACATCGCATTCACGTATAAAAATACCGTAACCATACTGCCTGCAGTGAAAACGCACCGATGCACAATGCAATCCGCACGGTTTGTTGGCTTCTAGAAATAGCGTGCGTTCAATCGATTCATCGCAGCAGGTGCCTTCATCGTTGCGCCAGAAAATCAGGAACTCTGGGTGCTTGACAGATTTAATGCTTCCTGTGCATAGCTACTTCGGTAATTTCATTTTTGCTAGGAGCCCGGAAACGCTTCATTCTAACATCAATTTCTGCATTCGATCCATAATGACTTCAACTTGGCTGTTCGGCATACTATTTCAATGCTGGAATTAGCTGATTGGTTTAAAACTTCTCTGCAAATGAAATTCGCGTGAAACAATATTGCTTTATGTACGACACAGGCACCTACCGATGTTTGGGAGTCCACGTTGACGCCATTGGACAGAAGCAGGCTCACCATTGATTCATGCCCGTTCTGCGCAGCGCTGTGAATGGGCGCAAATCCATCCTAAAAACGAAATGGAAAGTCAAATTGCTCTCATTTCTTAATCCATGGAATCACTGTGTTCCAAGCCATATTGAATGTGCGACTCTGGGGAACGGTGTCCACACAAATAGCAGGGCAGACCAGAACTGCGTCGCACCAATAGATGTGCAAAGCAGCTGGATATTTCCGGCTGCTATCAGCGCACCAATGAATTGCACTGGTCCTCCGCTGTCCACACCAACGAAATACATTTTCCGAGTGGGATCACTGACACGGGTCACTTTCAGATAATTGCACCATCTCCAATGGGGCTAGAGTGCAAGGACCTGCATCGCACAGACAGCGCATCGACATCGGGGCACTCCTTTGGCTGATTCAATCCAAAACAACGGCCAGCAATGCCACACGTGCTGGCAAACTATAGGAGTCCCACAGTCATATTTGTGCTTGGGCATCGATGGGCAACCCTGGGAAACCTGTGAGTCCATGGGCACCTGGAGCTCTGCACCGCTGCAACGCAGTGTTTTCAGATCTGTGGTATGGCGATCTTCCCATTCATTGGCGACATTTACCTCGTTAAGAACTCCAGGGCTCGCATGCGCCTTCATGAGAGCCTCGATGATTGCCTTAGCACAATCGCAATTCCCGTGAAACGCCGCAACATGGAGCGGCGTGTTGCCCCGCTGCACGGCAGAGATGCAATTTCGGTGAAAATGAGAAACCAAAGCCCCTACTGAAGAGCCACTCCTTTCAGTATCAGAAAACACCATGTCTGCGATGCCAACCACAGTGCCATTTTGACACAAAGTGGCGCCATCGCAGTCGTTGCGATGGCACAAAAGTGGGTGTGATGCCATCAATTAGTGTCAACTGGCACCGCAGTTTGCATCGCAAGAATATCGTTTTCCACTGGTGTCTTCCCTTTAACCACAGTGCATCGCCAGACGAGCGACATTACCTGCGTACACTGGCAAACTATCCACCATTCACACAGGTTTTTACTGCGATGAATGTTCCTGTGAAAGCCAAATCGTGTCCTTGAAGCTTGAAACGCCTCACAATGAGACCAAACCCTGAGATGTTACCCATGATTTTAGTGCCATTCTCTACCAGTGACAGTGGGCAAGTGGCGGTGTTTAGAATATCACGAAAACACGGCTGTCAGCTTTCAATGTCAGCCTTCGGAATTTAATACCCCTTGATACATGGGTTATCTATGCGGAATTATACACTTGCAATTCATGCACGGGCCGCACACACAGAGCATCGTACGGGCTGAGATATATGAAAAGGCGTTTCTGTGCACTAGGCTTCGTGAGTTGATTGACAAGAATCCGATGGGAACATTTCAGGGCATGGTAGCATTCAGGCTTGTTACTTACATTTACGCCACCGTTTGTATGTTAACGTCTTGACACGCAAATATGCACAAATAGAAAAACGGCCATTTCTATGGCCCTACGCATGCACTTTTGGGGCTCGCCGACACACCCAGGTATCATGACCATGTCCCAAACAATGGTCAGTCCTCCCCCCTTTCCAGCACCAGCAACACAGCGTCCACCTCGCCCTCGGCAAGGGCAGCCACGTCGTCAAACAAAAGGTCGTCTTCTGCCCACTCCAGCGCATCTGGCTGCCACTCCCCAAATCCTTTAGTCTGTACGTATTGTTTCATGTACACAACGCCGATTTTTAGCAGTTTAGCGCCCATTTACCCTGAAAATGTAAAAACCAGTTTTGCTCATAGACACGTGCAAATACTCTAGTATTTCCGCTGTTAAAAAAGACTGGTGGCATTCTCAGGAACAATTGTTTGCAAGGCTGTCAGTCGTCAATGGCATGAATCCGCACCTTATCCTTGATCCTGGCATCCGCACCCCGACTCAGGAGCTGCTCCACAGCCTCTAGTTTTTCCCAATCCGCAGCCCAGTGCAGTGGCGTTTTGCCTTCCTGCATCCATCCAGAGAATTGGAATGTCCCACGTTGATTCCATTTAAACGAACGCAGGTGTTGGGAAGTAACGGAATGGCTGTGCTGCCTAGGCAAAGTTGCGATACAATTGAACCAAAAAAAATCTCTTTGGAACTGCTGGTGCAATGTGAACAATATTCTTTGTGAGTCACTGTCATCGGTCGATTTCTGTGGGCATGACATATATTGGAGGGGTACCTTACGCAAGATCCATAGTAAAAGAAAATAAGCCACGACAGAAAGCGAACTCACATTGTCCCTTGCATCCTTGTGCTGCTTGAAATGCTCGATCTGCTTCACCATCACAGATCCGTGGCTCTGCTTTATCGCTTCATGCAGAGGGGTCCAACCTTTGAGCTGGAGGCAGCGATGGACGCTTTGCTCAGTGGGATCCCAATTCTCATCATAAATCAAATTTTATCAGGAACACTTTGTTCTCAGTCACTGTTTATATGATGTTGGCAGTGATCAGAAACAGAGTTAATCATGGACATATGTATGCTGTGTCATTTCAACTTTGAATGAAAGAAGAGCTCCGTCTGGCTTTGCAAAACTAATTCGTACATAAAAGGGAAATGCAACTTCTTAAGCCCTTCAGTACATGCCATTCCAAATGATACAATTTCTCCAAGATGGCAACGGGATGTCAGGACAATATCTATACTAGTCGCACTCATATACACATGCAAGCAAGGAAAATCTGTGCATATGTGCGACACAGGTATTACTGATGGAAATGGACGCCCCATCCTATTCGACATCGGTCACACTCATCATGCACTGCCAAAAAATATTCACATTTCGCATTCACAGCAGCAACAGCAGTCACACGCAGGTGTCAGTCCAGCACTGCTGGCAATCCTGTAGTTGTATCTGCACCTCACCTTCTTCAACAACTCCAGTGAGTGCTCACGGAACTTGGATTCTAATTGCACTTTCCCGTCTCTTATGCGCTTAATGATGCCCGCTGGGAGGCACCCCCGCTTCAAGAAAAGCTTCCTGCCCCTTGGGCACACCAATTGCTGCGTCGTTTCACTGTGGTAAGCAGGCTCAGTGTCCAGACCCAACACCTTCAGGGAAGACATTCCATCCATGGACTGTGGAAACTGCTCCATTTTTTTGCAGTGCTCTATGAACAGACTCTTCAGCTGGGACAATTTGCCTATATCTACTGGAAGTGACTTCAATCTCTTGCACAGTTGCAAGTCCAAAACCTCCAGGTGGCTGACGTTGGTGCAGAAGCTGCGGGGAAATTCCTCAATATGTGCGCAGCAGGCCATCAACAAGACTCTCAGTTTTGGCGAAGGCCCAAAATCTGGCAGTCTGTCAAGACTCCACATGCCATCAAAGTTCACCTTTTCGAGGTTGGTGAGCCTGCTGACATCGTGGGGCAACTGCACAATGCTGGTGCAGGAACTGACATCAAGGAAACGCAGCCTGGTCAAATTGCCAATTGTCAATGGAAGGGCACCAAACAGGCAACCAGGCGCATAAAGAGCCTCAAGCTTGGTCAACTTTCCAATCGATGCTGGCAGCATTTGCAGCTGACAGCAATATCGTAAAGACAAAACCAACAGCTCCCCAAGGGCGCCGATTCGGTCAGGCAAGGCTTCCAATTCCAGGCAAGCATCAAGACGAAGAATCTGGAGCAAGCAGAGATTCGTAATCTCGTCTTGCAATGTTGCCAGTGGATTGAAGCTCAGGTCTAGAACACGCAGACTTGTTGTCAAGCAGACGGAATCTGGCACCGAAGTCATTCTTTTATCCCTCAAAAAGGCAGCTTCCCTGCCTGTCATTGCAAGGGCTTGATCAACTGAGAGGCTGTCCACGTCGTTGAGTGAAGGATTTTCTCCTGCACTGCTGTCTGACCCCCCAGCAGACAAGTTACTGACAAGCGTGGAACCACCCACACGGTGCAACAATTCCGGATAACGCCTGCTCAGGATTGCCAAGGCCATGGTGCGGATGACTTCATGAACGTAGCATGTTCCCTCCAAATGGTCCCGAAAGCCTGTCGAGTGCAAGGCCATTTCAGCATCCTTAAGCTGACGCCCAGGGGCTCCGCTGCTGTCCAACTTGACCAGAGATGTCTGCACCAGCTTCCGGAAGATTCTCCATGCTTCACCACCATCGATACCCATCATGGCAGACCACGCCTCAACAACATCGGATATCAGGAGTCGATAGTTTGGGGCAACTGTGGCAAAATGCAAAAAGCATTTGCGCTCTTTGTCCCGGAGATAGTCGTAGCTGATCTTCAGGCGATGGTGCATCTTGTCTTCTTTCCTGCTCGGCAAGGGGTTCTTCAGGCTCTTGTCAATGTCACACAGCAGTTTATCCCAGACCTGCACTTCTTTAGCATCTACGGCTTGACATGCCACTGAACTGCCAATCACCTCAATATAGAGAGGCAGGCCCCCACACTGCCTTGCAACCCTTTCCACAAGGTCTGACAGCTGGTGAAAATGATCAGGGACCTTCGGTTCGCCAAAGCATTTCATGCAAAAGAGCTGCAGGGAATCCTCTGGAGTCAGGTCTGGCATGTCATATTTACAGATACGGTATCGTCTCTGAAACAGGTTGCTGAACCTTGTTGTGAAGAGAATCCTGCTTCCATTCAATGGGTTAACCACCTGAAGGCCCTCAACTTCCTCAAGGTCGCTGCACCACAAGTCATCCAGAATCAGCAGCACCTTGCGATCTTTGAAAAGATGTTTGAGCTCTTTTGTGCAGGCCTCCACAGATCTGTGTTCCAAAAGTTCCGCCATTGCGTCACCTTCCAGATCCCTGCATATTTGAAGTTGGTATCCGTGCAAATACTCCATATGTGACACCTTCACAAACGAAATTCCCTTAAAATGGGATGCGACCTGCTTGTCATGCCAAATGACAGTCGCCAGTGTCGTTTTCCCTGAGCCACCCATCCCGCAAAGCCCCACAATGCCTGAGTTGTCGTTTGTGTTTCCAGACTCGCACAGCAGAAGGCGCTTAATATCCTGGAGGGGCTGATCCTGACCCACCACAAACTTTGAATTCTCATGGCTCTTTGGCACATCTGGAATTAAGGAACTCAGGTCACTCAGCAGCCTCTGCAGGTTGCTCATTCCCCTGCTGAGCAAAGCCTGCAAAACAAGCTGCATACAGTCAATGCAATGGACCTTATCTTACCTATTTCTTTTGTTCTTTTCTTCTTGTTTTCTTTTCTCTTTTTTTTTCTTTTCTCTTATCTTATCTCATCCCAGGCCAAAAGGCCCAATGTACATTGACCAGGCCAGAGCTTCACTCCAGCCAATAAGTCAGTTCAAACACTTCCACACGCTGGTATCGAATTCCGAGCAGCATGCTTTGCAAACATTGGCCTCCACCAAGTACTGCGAACTTCCCACAATTCTGCAGCAATGGCGGAGATATTAATGCAATGCCAGCAACTCATGCTCAATCCTTATATAGCAAATACAACACTGATATCACCAAAGGACCCTTTGAAAACGTTGCCAGTGCAGTGCATGTGCATAGCAACTGATCGCGCGTTGGAGCCCTACTTTATTCTGATACAATCTGGTGTGCAAGTTCTTGCCACATTTCCTGGTACAACACTCTCCTTGACACAAACACACCATGAGTGCATCTTCGTGAGAACACAAAGAGTTCTTTCATGGTGTCCCCTGTGGCAGGACTTTCGGATTTCACCCAAGGCTGGCTGCACCATCGTTCAGGTTGCATGGAGGTCCATTGAAATGGTGCCCAGTGGATGCACAAACCAAATGACAGGCTGTTTCCATGGTATTGTAAACAATTCTGCGGCTCGCCAATCACTAGACATCGAAGCTGCATACTGGTTTCAAACACTAACGCAAGGAGCCAAACCAGCAATTGGGATAGATTTGAATTGCATCAGACTCTGCCGATTTGCAAAATCTGTGGCATAGATTCGAACAGTTGAGATGTTCCTCACCTGTAGGCGCAGAATTGTGGATGCAGGTTGTCGATGGAGGTCGCATCTCCACATTGTGAATGGGATTGCAATCATTGTGAGGACAGTCAACACCACAGACACAATGTAGTTTGGAGTTCTCCCAGTTATTGCATCTGCCTGAACCAAATACAGAAATTACATCACAAAAGTTTGTGCTGCATTGAAAATAACGGAGCTGCTATTCTTGTTGAGGGCTAGCAACAACATCGTTCACAATGCAGAAGTCAATTCAGCTTGCAAAGCAGCATATCACGACCCGGCTTCAGGAGAAAAATGCTATTTCGCATGCGCTGAATTGAATGATGCAGTTTGTTGGATTTTGGCATAATTGGAATCATCAAGAGATATCAGTCAGGAACACAACTAACTGCATCAATGCCAAGTCACCCATCAAACCAATGGTGTCCACTTCCATTTCGTACAGTTTTCCTGAAACTTTTCAAAAGATGACCTGGATAAACTGGAGTGGGCCAGGCTCAGGTTCCCTCCACCCCATAAAACGAACTGATGCCGATTCCAATGCCCACCTCTGAGTACCCTTGAATTCCATCCTGCTCCACTACTTGCTCCTGCATTAGAACACAGAGACATGGATTGTGAACCGTCGGAATGCCATGTAATTAATTCCGTCCGCAAAGCCTCACTGCAGCATATTTATTCAGTTGCAAATGCACGTGTTGCCAGGCACAGCATTGGAGGAGACTTAGGTGTGAATTGGCATAAAATTACGTAGAAATCACAAGTCGTCCAAAATACTAGCAACGATGACAAGCAAATAGAATAAGTACACTTCATCGTTGCATTTCTTTTCATAGAATGCTTTACTCAATTCAATACCTTTGCAATAATCTAACTCCCAATCACACCAAGTGTACAATGAGTAATAAACAGTATTAAACATAAAATTTATGCCACCTCTTTAGCATCAATATTCTCCTGTGTTATTGGCCATTAAATCCTGCCAAAGTTGAGCTTTAGAATGGCTGACGGGCATGAGAACCTGGACACAATAACTGGCACAAAAACCCGGTGAAATCAAAAGCTTTGGTTTAGATGGCACCAAGCGCTGCAAGATAATTTCGCCAAACTCCTTAAAATTGAGCTCGCCTCCACAAGACCAGCGGTTTACGCGCCCTGCATACGACCATACACAAGTATGCACCCAGTACATCTGTATGCTCTTCACTTGTTCATTGGTCGATCGCCACTCGTTTGAAACCTACACAAAATTGAGATAGAATAGGAAGCCGAATAGAGGTAAATCAAAGACATGCAAATCGTAGTGACAACAAAAGCCATTCCTCCCAGCAACATAAGCCAATTGCTGCTCAGCATATCATCTGCGTCGTCTGTGTCCAATGCAGCTGCACCAATGACTGTGACAAAACGCACCAGGATACAAGCGTCCCTGGAGACCACCTTCTCGATCCAGGGGAGAAATTCGCTGATGTTGGTGTAGGCTGCTGGGGCGTCGTCAATATCGCAGTTCAGTTTGCCGAATGAGACGATCCCCACAATTAAATCGCAGCTGGGCTTTGCGCCGTTGAGACTACCATCGCGATCATCAGGGATGAGAAGAGGACCACCCGAATCCCCTGGAGATAGCCACGGATCAGTTATTGCGGCTCAACAATATCACCAAATACATTGCACAATGTACAAATGTGAACGAAGTAACATTCGAGTGATTCCCTTCTGCCACGGAGAGGCCGCTCTGATGATGCAGCAATGTGCTTGCGGCAAATTCTAGAAAGCGCTGTATTCTGGCTTGCAAATTTGGCGATACATGCAAAGTGAGTGCATCACAAGGCCGCATGAAAGATCAACTGCCACAACAACGCATGGACACTAGTCCAATGTGCACACAGTCTGAGCCCCGCGCACCCTCACAGACTCTCTGACGTGCATTGTATGCACAGATCAACTGCCACAACAACGCATGGACACTAGTCCAATGTGCACACAGTCTGAGCCCCACGCACCCTCACAGACTCTCTGACGTGCATTGTATGCACAGATCAACTGCCACAACAACGCATGGACACTAGTCCAATGTGCACACATTCTGAGCCCCACGTACCCTCACAGACTCTCTGACGTGCATTGTATGCACAGATCATGTGGGGCTTCAACTCCTTCCCGAAGTTCTGGGGGCAGCTGTCATGGTCAAGTATTGTCAAATCCGGAGCCATGCGGAGAGTTTCGGTTCGTACTGAACTTCCACCCAGACCCCACCCCAAGGCCATCACAGGTGTGCCTTTGCGAATGTCAGGGCACCCTTGTGCAAGCACCGGGGTACTTCTGTTCTTAACGTCTTCTGAAAGCTTTGCCACCGCAATGTCGAAGCCATTCTTTACGTTGCCATTCCATCCTGGGTGTGCAATCATGCACTTCGCCCTCACGACCTGCACTGAAGAAGCCTTTGAGCGCAGCGCATGTCCATGCGTCAAGCAGAAACAGGCATTTTGCACATTCTTAACATTCATCGCTTTGAACCATCTTATTCTGATTAACTGCCATCGACAACAACAATTGATTTCCCCATGGCAATTCCCACCACACATTGCTGGGCTCCGACCGCCAACCATGGAGTGCCACAGTTGATCGGGTCCGGAATGGCACACAACGAGGTACGTGAATGCATTTCAGGCTGCTCAAAGGCTTGTCCATGATGGTGATATCCACATTTCGATGGTCTGTGTCCAAGGGTTTGGAGCAACGCCCAGGATCAAGTGTGGAAAATACAATATCAGAATAGGTCAGAATCTTCACAGTGCCAAAAGTACACCTTCATAATCGAAGTTGTGTTCATAACGTATCATTCAACACTTCGAGCGATCCATCGAATAGCGGCATAGCATGGGCGACCATCACTTTAGTGACAGGCGAATGCACAGGCAGCTCGCCAAGAGGACGTTCACCCAGTTGCTGACTATGCAGCTTGCATTGTATCTCCCACTTGGCCTCTGCCAGAAACCCACCATGTTCTAAACCATGAGTGCCCCATCCCACCCGCCACTGATGCACAACAGCAACAAGCAGTTCGAACATCTGCAGTGGGAATGGAAGCTCTGGTGAGAATAGCAACATAACAACATAACCCATGCGAGTCTGTACAGCATGCCATCCACTTTGGTTCGCCATTGCTGGGTTCCAGACAACGAACCCCACATTCCACGGCCACAGCATCGCCACAGCATCTCACAAATCACTACCCACCTCCCCACCTGGACCAAGCCCACCCATGAACGGTCAAGTGCAGAACATTGTCAAGGCGTTGACTATACTGACCTGGACACCAGGTGTTCTGTCGTCATCATTGATATTGTGGGCCCCTATGTGCATATAGGGCTGTGGCCCATGCCTTGTGATGCAGTGAGCGGCAGTTAGAACATGGGAAGAATCGATGAGGATTCCCCCACATCTATGCACATTAGCCACTGTGGTCTTGATGCTGACCATATACGGAAAGCGGCCTTCAGGTGCATCCTGTCCAGCCTGAAAGCCACACCCAGACTTTGGATTTGAAAGCTGTCTGTGAAAGAAAGTCAGAAGAACAGGTGTATGAACAGATGATTGCTCTGCAATGTGCAAATGGAAACAACCACCAAGGACAGAGTCTCTGAAGAAATGTAGAATGGTAGGGAAAAACAACAGTTGGGAGACAAGTAAAATGAACATTGGCATTTATCTAGGACAATGTCGACTTCTGCATATTTGCAGAACAGTTGCTAATTACAGCACAGATTGCAAGTTGTGCGGTTGCTTCAATACGGAACTGAACCAACAATGCCCATTGGAAGGTTTTGGAGTCAGTGTATCAATGGCGTTCACAATTTTTAAAGACTGGGCTGTACTGGGGCATAAGGATATATATCGAGTGTCAGACTCTTGCTTTTAGAATGCATCTGCAGAGTGCATCAAGCAACAGCGTCCCTACGGAGATTCCAACGCAAACATCCATTGCATCCTGTGCATCCAATTGGCAGATGGAAAATTGTTGCCATCCCTGGAAGTACTAACCTGGACATTATTGTCATGGGTTTCAAAAACTTTGTGTGCTTGTAGCTAAGCCAATGAAAACATAATTCTTGTTGACAAGCTCACAGCAACTACCAACACTGGCCAAAGAGTTGGTGCACATGCACATTGTGTTCTACATTCAGTTCATAGACAGGTCATGCACCCAAACTGCCACAACTACTGCTACAGGGAATTCAGTGGTACAATTTTGAGCCACTTGCTCTCTAATTACAGCAAATTGCTACAGAAATGTGAAACATAATGGGCGTGGTTCGGGGGCAGGACTCTGCATTTACTGTGGCGACTGCAGCTGCACAAACTGTCGAGGACATTCGCAATATGGTTGCGATTTTTTTTGCACAATCTTGTTTGCGCGATCTAATATGTGCAATACCTTGATGAGCATTCCAAGGCTGCTTCCGGAGCACTTGCCACCTTCTCCGCTGGAGCATCCTGTACATCACAACACCCCCAATTCAAATTCCTTACACTCTGCATTACAAAGGACAGCTGCTTGCTCTGGGGCGCTCAATCAATACACTATATGCTGTGCTGATTAATGTCTGGAGATACCTTTTACCCAGTGCAGGATGGCACAATTGCCAAGAATATCAAATCCAACAATACATGCGAGGTACAGCTTCCTGTCTCGCTTTGGGCAGCTAGCTTGGTGTAGTCTGCTGTCATGAGTGGTGAACACAAAATGTGCAGACTTGGAAATTCTCTGATATGACAAATGCCCATATCGTCTTGTGGGCAGCATGTCCAAGGCCTCCTCCAAGGACTGCTCTAGCAGCAGCATGAATAAAACGTCCTCCAATCGAGCAACTGTATTCCAACTGATCCTTACCTTCACCGTCATGCATGCCACCATCTTGTTTCAACTCTCTGTCTACTCCAGTCGTGGCAACAGCCACACACATAGAAGCAAACAAAAACCAGCCCAGCACAAGACTGTGCACTGGAAATGAGCCAAACTGCCAATCCATTGTCTTCAACACCTGCAGCATGGCAATCTTCTTGTAAAACTCAATGCATAATGCTCAGCCAGAATTTCCAACTTGGTGATCACCGCTCCTGAATACGAATCCCTCCGTTGTGTGCTGTTGATGATTTCAAAGCCTAAGGCCTGCAGCAACAGCGCAAATGCATTCTGCTGTTGCCAGCTGTCCATGCGGAGCTGCAGCGTGTTCGATATTAGCAATGCAGACTCTGTACCAAAAGCCAAAAGATGACTGACTTGGTCAAACAAAATCCTGTCATCCGCTGCTGCCAGGGCTGCAGGTTCGAGAGAAGCTGATGACCTCTCGGCATGTGCGCAAGCATCTGAGCGATTCACGTGTCCCCTCAGGTCCGTCCGCGTCTTTTGCAGAAGATATTCCTGAGGAGCAGCGCAGCGGCGTTCCTGTGCTCCCCGGGCTGCAACAACTTTGATGGAACGCCAGAGGAGTTTAGCTCATCACCGTCGTCGAACGAGTCCCTGATCGAGCCGCTGCAGCTCACATCGCGAAGCAATTGCACATTGCCAAAAAACTGCAGAGTTCCCGCCCCTCAAACTCCCCGCGTCACCGGAACGTCACCGTCCTTCTATTCTCCTTCCAGCTCTCCCCATCCCATCCAATCCAATCCACCAACAGCGGTGCGGGTGGTCTTTGCGGGCCAACTGGGCAGTCCCCACCCGGCAGTCCCTACGCAATGACGACTACCCCACGGGCTGGGACGACGATTGCAGTCACGCACCGCGGGCGACGCTTGGTGCAGCCCACACCGCAGGGGCCCGCCTTCCAGGAAGACGACGTCAAACCGCGGCTGTCCAATCTCCCTCCTGCTCCCTCGCGTCCGAGCGCTCAGAAAGTGACGAGCGGAGGCCGCCGCCGCGGCCCCTCCGCGCGAAAGCCGCCCGTTGGCCACAGGGCGCCCGCGAAGCCGAGCGGAGTCCTGGTTCCGAGTGGGAAAGTGGTGGGGACGGGCCCGGTTGATGGGTATTTGTATTGCGGCGGAACGCAAGTCCCGAAGATGGAGCGGAAGCCGGAAGATGATGCAATTTGGGGGCATGATTACACTTCCCTGCTCCCCACTCGTCCCCTCTTATTAGGCGTCCCCAGTCCCTGTCCAGTCCAGTCCCCCGTCCAAGCACAGTCCAGTCTTCAGTCCCTGTCCAGTCCAGTCCCAGGCCCCTGTCCCTGGTCCCAGCCGCCTAGGTTTTGTGAGTAAGGATGGCCTCGGGGTGCGTGCTTCATGACGCGCTCACGCTGCCACTCAACACTGACTGCGCCGAGTTCTGCCCCCTGGAGGGCCGGCAGTCGCTGCTCGCGGTGGGCACCTACCAACTGGTGGAGGGCGAGCGGCCGCGTCGAGACGGCGGCATCAACTTGTACGAGGCGGTCGAGGGGGGGAGCGGGGCGCGATCTCTGCAGCCGCGCGGGGAGCTGGACCTCGGCGGCGTCTTCGACATCAAATGGGTGCCGCGGTGGGTGGGGACGGAGGACCCACTGCTGGGGGTCGCTCTCGCGGACGGGTGCGCGGCGGTTTGCGCGGCATCGGAGGTGAGCGTCGGCGTGAGGTGGTGGAAGCGGTGCGATTCGGCGGATTTGGCCGCTTTGGAGCGGCAGGGCTGTTTGGGGCATGGAGGCAGGCTTCAGTGCAGCGTGTTCTGAGGCTGTCGATGGGGGCATGCAGCCCAGGAACATTGCAATGGAAGGCACGGATCCGGTTGTCAAGCCGTTTAGGGTTTGCCCAGCGGGCTGAAGGCGTTCCGAGAAACAGCCCGCGATGCGTCCAGAAAATTGGTCTCCATTGAAACATTAGAGTCTTGACTGCCGCGCCACGGACCAGGCATGCCCAAAATCCACTCCAGCTATCTGCTGATGCCAGGAGTCCTAACGTGAGCATTCGTGGAATTGCTCAGGCATCAGGTGTTGAGAAAGTGTGCTCGAGCACCGGTCTGCTGGAGTCTGGCATGGCCCTGTCCTTAGACTGGTCGCCGAGGGCTGCTGTGGATGTGCCAACGATTGCTGTGAGCTCCTCCGCTGGGGAGCTTGCAACAGCGCGGGTGAGTTGGTGCTGCTGATTAGACTTGCATGTTATGCACCACAGCTCATCGACATTTTCCCCATCCCTCACTAGTGCAGCGTTAAAAGTGTCGTCATCGCTGAAACCCAAGTCTTGAATCTGGCCAGCCTTCTTGTACATCTGAGCCCCAGGAACAAATGGAAGGGAAGCAGGGATGCTGGCACTACTGCCCGATAAGGATCGAAAACTGCAGTACGCTGCACACAACCTGTGACAGGGCACGTGATTCACTGGGTTTTCTTGCAAAGGCCAAGAACGTTTTGGGAGAATTCAAGGCTTAGTCAGTTGATTGAGTCCCGACCTCACTCGTCCGTGTGATCAACCTTTGTTGTCGTTTATGTGCAGACTGAGCACTTCGTGGAGATCTTGGTGCTGAATAGATGACCCAACAATTGGCACCACATAACCAGCAGTGTTGAACTAAGATTGTGTTTGAATGTTGGGTCAGAACGGAGGACTAGGCCAACTCCATTTGCTGACATGCTGTTCATGTGCTCTTGCTGAACAGCTGCTGAGTACTGGGCTGGAGGTGCTGTCAAAATGGAAAGCCCACGAACTTGAGACTTGGGTGGTAACTCATGACCGATGGAAGGTGTGGAAGGCCTTTTTTGTGTCTGACAAATCTGGGGCATTCTGCTGTGAGATGTAGCAAAGCAAATGGCCCAGCAGTCTCCTTTGCAGCACTTGCCTTGGCTGCTGTTTTTGACCAGTGGCCTGCCATTTTCCTGGATGCTGTTGAGCCTGCAGCCCTATTGAGCTACATTCTTGGGTTTGGAACACATGATACGTTGAAAGATGCTGAGTTTTGCAGCACCTGAGGCCAGAAGATGTGCACAATAGAAGTATTTCCACCAAGGCAATTGACTGCCCTCCTGAGCGAAGACACGGATTCTCTCCAGCCATTTGATGTGGCATTTTGTGGTCCCCAGCGCTGCTTCGGCAGTGGACGAATGCCCTCAACGCGGCTGGTCTGATGTCCGCAACTGGATCAGACTGGTGGATGCAGAGTCGATGCTGTCCTACAGTGTGTGCAGATGGGTGTTTTGTATTCAGGTGCCGATGACTGCTGCATGAAAGGTTGGGATGAGAGGATCGACAGCAGGACGCCCATATTCATGAACAGAAAGGAGCACTCTGCAGGCGTGTGCTCCATTCAGTGCAGCTATTTCAGTGAGCACGTCTTGGCAACAGGGAGCTACGATGAGCATCTCAGGATATGGGACTTGAGGAACGTTGCAAAGCCCGTGACAGCCAAGAAGGTGGGCTTGGTAGTTGGCAGCTGGGATCCACATCTGCATGAACAGGGGATTGAATCCAAAACACTTTGTCAGCAGCGTTCCGTCGTGGTGGGCAGCATGCCCAGCAAATGGCGGCTGCGTGGTTCTGCAGCTTCAACCCATGCTTCATGTTTTGGAGCAACTCTGCGAACCAGCAGACGCACGAGCCTTCTGGGAGTGATAAGAACTCGTGCTACTTGCATATGTGGCTGTCACGGCACTGGTTGTGGATAGTTTTGTCATCCCTACATGGGGAAATGTAGAGCGGGCACCTCCCATTTTCGCTGCAGGTTGCAGTGCTACATGCTTTCCGCCTCAGCATGAACAGTCAGCAGGCTGTGTTATCTTGACAGATGAAAGACATGGCGCGGTTTGCAACCACCGCACCCTGCTTTTTAGCTGAATTGCCTTTTCGTGTGGCCAGGCTTCCCTGCAAGGTGGCGTGTGGCGCGTGAAGTGGCACCCACGCAAGCGGGACCTCATTCTCGCCGCCTGCATGCACAACGGGTTTCGGGTGGTGAGTGCGGGTTCCAACGAATTGCGCACCGTGGAACACTACACTGCGCACAAGAGCCTTGCCTATGGCGCCGACTGGTCTTGGCAGAAAGCCCACAATTCGGGCAGCCTGGGGCTGGTTGCAACCTGCTCCTTCTACGACTGCCTCTTGCACATCTGGTCCGTACAGACGCCGCCCAACCAGGTCTCAACGGCTGCTGATGACGGTGCCTGTCAGCGCTGATACATATTGCTGCAGCATTGATAGGCACTGCGCAGATGTTCTGTTCAACTGCTGTTGAAGCCATCCTGGAAGCACACTGCGCTTGTTTGTCCATTCACGCACGTGATGCTCGGACCGCCAGCTGCCACATCACTTGCATGCTTCCTGTTGTGTGCTGCAGTCGGCCAAAGGGCCGGCTGACAGCAAGTGTTGACAGAACAGGCTCTCACAGTGGCGAAATATGGCACCGACGGGGTATTTGGGCACAGCCTGACGAATCTGTCGACGGCCTCGGTTGAGCGGCCTCGCATGTCGCCAGTCGCGTTTTCCATGTAGACAGGGCGCTCCAGTGTGCTATCGCGGACACTGGCACTGTTACCACGGCCTCAAAGTTAAGGGAGCATGTGAGGACAGAGCTCTGCTCTTGCTGCGGCCACCACTCACCAGTCCCAGTGGTGGGATGTTCGCTCTTGAGCACAGCAGTGGCTTTTCCCAACAGTCCATAGATTGAACAACACCTGCAGTAAAATACACAGCTTGGCAGGCGGCGTCCCCCCTGCAAGAAAAATAAAAAAATCCTTCTACTCACCCCAATGCACCCCACCAGCATAAGCGTACAAGCCGACACATGCCCGTGTGGGCTCACAACAACATTCCTAGTTCAAGTTAGAGTTCTTCTTTGGTTCGAGCGCCTGGGGCTCATGCCCCAACCCTAGTCACCCCCAACGACGACTGCTCTCTTTCTCTTTGCAATCTTCTTTTCCCTTGGGCATTGTGCCTCCTTTGCTGGTGCCTCATCTCCCTTTGCGCCTTCCGCAGCTCCATTTGCCGGCAAGCATTTAAGTCCCGGCGCCTCATGACTTGGGTTGGGAACTGACTCGGCGTCCCCTGTCTCGTTCTGACCCATGATCGCCATAGAGGGTGCCACCATGGCTTGTTGCAGGAGGCTGGTAGTTGTAAGCGAAGCCCACTCTCCACGGACCACACTGGCGGCCTCGGAGACAGTTCCAACGTTGGGTGACCCAGATGCTGGCATGCCCCTCTGGCTTGCAAATTGCTTTGCTGCAAAAACGGAAACTTTACATTAGTGATGGAGAATGATAAAACAGCTACACAAAGGCAGCGATGCAGATCGTCATCAAGGCAGCAGGTGCCCTAAATGGCACTACTTGAAGCACTAGCCGATTTTCCAACAAGAATCTCACAGCAGAGTCGCAACAAGATTTTCCAAGCCAGCCTGAGATCTCACCTTTATGGCTTCCATCGCTGTCCACCAACCACAAACGCCCATCGTTGTCTCGTCGAAACAAACGCGGCGACTCCGACACACGAGGACGGGAATTGTGCTCCCCCGCGCTGGGCAGCCAACCGTCCAGCGATTCTGGCAGGCTCAGAGTGGGTGACGTTGGATATGATTCGGCGTGTGATGCAGACTCAGCAGATGTGCGGATCCTCTTGACTTTCTTTGTGATATCCAGTTGGGCAGGTGCACCAACCTGAGGATAATAACAAATCGGATTTCAAGCGCTCCCGTCGATTTCTCCATCAGCACTGACGGACTTGACTTTCCAATACATTTTCCAATTCAACGAGATACAGCTGGTGCTGGCTGGCGCGCACCAGAGAAAACGTTGTGAGGTACAAGACATTCAGTGGGCGGTGCACGTTCCACACAAGAACAAGGAAATTCGCCCGCTTTAGGAACAGTGCAGAAGCTGCCAAATACGAGGTTGAGCCTAGTTTCTATTGCTCCACAAACCGCCACACAACAAGGGACTTCGATAAGACCATATGTAGCATCTGCTTGAAAAATCTGTCCTTTTCAGGTCTCTGGAGGTTGTGGCTCAGGCGCATGAAACTACACAATTAACAACCATACTGCATTATGCCCATTATACACTGGAATCTGCAAAGGCACCACAGCGTTGTGTTTGGGCCAAATGAAACTATATGGATTGTCCCCCTGTCTTGCGTCCTTTGCCATTGAAAAGTTTGGTCCTTATGTGCAAGAAAGAATTTGTTGTGTAGGCTTCTACCCACCAATGCACAAATTTGGCCAGCTTCAGTTCCGATCAGTTCCATACTGTGGTGGAGAGAAAGGTCTGTGCAAGTGTTACAATTGTGAATTGAGATACTATGCCTGGTTAACATCTTGATCAACCTGAAACACCTGACATTCAGTTTCCCTCCTTCCCCTTCTGAGACTGCCACGTCTGATGATCCATCACTTCTGCACAGGCTATTGCACAAAGTGCATGTGTCAGTCAGCCAGCCAGTCAGTCTGTGACCCCTCATCTAGACAATGCACTGCGCACACTTGTGCCCTTCATTGGCACAGATCTGCCCATAAACCGCCCTACACTACTGAGGGCACAACACAAGCTGTGCGAGTGAGCACATTGAGATAAAGCACCCCATATTGCAGGATGAACAGGACTTGCTCAACGGCTGCTGCCACAGACATGATCCGGAAGCTGTGCAGCTGGATGTGCCCGACCGTCCAGATACTGATAGCAGCCACTCAGGGCAAGCAGGCGTTTCCTGCATGCTCCTGAAAACATGCTTTATCGCCATCGATCATTTCAATATCGCCCGTGCTCCTTCCAGCGATCGAGAGCATCCGATTCGCACAATAGCGAAGACAGCTTAGCCCCCTAATGGGAGCCGCTGGCCCGTTCCATGACTCCTTCAGTATCCTATGCCCGGTTTTTAACAGCAGCAACGATAGCCAACCCATTCAACCCGCTCCAAAACACTGGTAGAATAAAAGAGCCGCAACAGCCCCCCGAACCGCGACAGTCACTCCGGTGCTCACCTGCAATTCGCGCGGCGGCTCCGTCGTCCTCGTCATCGGCTGGGGCGGCTGACTGACCCGAGGGGCGGGCACCTGCGGCGCATCCCCGGCGCGCACCAGCAGCTGTATCAACTCCAGACCGTTCCTGCCCTGCGCCTTTAGGTCGTTCGCCGCCGCGGCCGATTGGCAAAACTGGCCGTCACCGTGCGCGAGGCCAGGCCTGCTTGGGGACAAGAGGGACGACCCGGGGTCAAAGGGGTGGACAGGGCGACCGGCGGAGCGACGCGCAAATCGCTGCGCAAGCATGAAGTCCTGCGCCCTTCAGGGGCGCGGCGGCTTGCGCGGCCGATACGCGCGGCGCCTGGCAGCGCACTCGAAGCCGTCGCCACTGCTCGCGGCGAACATCGGAGGGGACGTTTCAGAGGCTCTGCGGATTCTTTGCAAGCGCCCAGCGGGAGGAATGCACGGAACGCGTGAACGACCCCTCTGGCGTTGCGACTGCGGCCTGCCTCGCCCTGCGCGCCACGTTCGTTGCAAGATCGCAACCCGCAGCTGCCGACAGTCTGACGCGCTGCCTGTCATGTCAAGCACCACATCCTGGCGGGGGGACGAGGCCGTTGCACCCGCTGGGCGCCGCTGAGCATCGCCTTGGACAGAATTCGCACAAAACAGTTCCGTATCCGCGCGCACGATCGCTTAAGGCATCCGAAAGAAGCGCCGCAAAGCGCGACGAGCCGCCACTCACGTGACGCTGGAACGGGGCCCCAGCGGCAGGCACCCGGCCGGGCTCCGCAATTGCGGCTCCGGGTGTCCCGGCAGCGGGCCCCAGACTTCCGCCACGCAGGCATCCCGTGCTGCCGCCACCGGCGCAAAGCGATCCTGGCCTCCCGGCGCGGCGCCCTCGAAGCTCATCTCACCCGTCCCCACGGCGCTGAACTGGAAGCCGGGCGCCCCCGCGAAGGGCACGGTCTCCAAGGTGAGCCTCATGGAGCATGGCTGGCTAGTGTCCACGCTGAACGAGAGCCGCGACAGCATCGGCCCCCCGGACGGCCCTCCGCCGCCCCGAGCCGCCCAGCCACGCCCGCTCCGGGGTCCCGCGCCCGCCGGGACAAAAGAGCCCACTCCTGGTCTCCTCCCCAGCACACTGCGGCCGCTCACTCCGCATCGCTGATGCCCATAACAAAAAGGTTGACATTCGTCAGATTGTGCGCACAGGTCACGCGAAAAGGGCCCGGCAGTTGCGCCGCCCTCGTACTTGCCTCCAGCAAGTTCGTCAAACCGGCGACGACTGTACCTGACCTCCCCCGCGGGGTGGCCGCGGGGTGGCATCTTCCGCTCCGCCGTGCTCCGCGCTGGACGCCTCCCGGGCCGCCGTGCCGACGACGACGCCCAAGCGGGGGGAGCGGGAGGATGGGGCACCGACGCTCCGAGGCATCCCTCGCCCTGCTGTGGACGGCCATGACGCTCGCAGCATGGACGGCACGCGCCCAGCTCTCCTGCCCCACCGCAGGTGCGCCTGGAATTGCACCAAGCAGCAGCAAACCGCCCGCGGCGGCCGTTCATGCGCCACCCCCTGATGGACTCTGGGTTTTGTGGTGCGGTTCAGATTCCGATGGAAGCTCCGAGGGCACGGGCCCGATGCCGCTCGTGGCAGGGGGCGTCCCCGCGGAGGCCTGCCGCTACCCCTACATGGCCTCTTTAAGTAACAAGAACTACGGCGGGGCGCACATTTGCGGCGGCACGCTCGTGCACGAGTCCTGGATCCTGACCGCCGCCAGCTGCGTGGACAAGCGGTTCTCCAACAGGGACTTCGCCAGCCCGGACGCGTCCCTCAACGGCCTGCGGCAGGGCATGCCGGAGACGTTCCAAGAGGTGGGCAACCGGCCTGGCTGTCACTGAAGGGCGGCGTCGGGGGCCCTTGCGCGGGCGACGGTGGCCACGTCACGCGCCGCGGCGAGCGGTGCAGGTGCACTGCCATCGCGGCAAGGGTGCGAGAGCATTGCAAAGTGTCCGAACTTGGGCTCGTGGTCGACTTCAGGGTAGATCTCAGCAGGGGCCGAGGAGGGTACCGAAATCGGTTGCCCAACGTGCGGCGGCCCGATTGGCCCTCCACCCCACCCCATCCGCCCTTCCATCAGTGCCGTTTTCTGAACGCCGCCCGCGGGGCTTCCCAAGTAAAGAGTGAGCCTTGGCTGACTGGCATCTGAAACATAGACTGGGAAACAAGATGTGGGAGGGGCGGCCTTCTGGTCCGTGCCTGTGCACATCGTTTCTTTGCCTATTGCTCACAGTCAGGGCAACCGTTGGATTGCGAACTTCAGATTCTTTATACCTGTTCAGCCCTTTTCGATGTCCTGCAGCAGGGAGTGCCCTGTGCATAATTGCGTATGCCTCTCTTTCCTGGCCTATGAAAGTGTGTTTAGGTGACGATTCGACGACGTGAGCAACTCATGCCTTGTTGGAATGCTTTGAGGATGTGGTTAGCAATTCCAGGTGTTGCTGTGTGGTATTGCTCCCTTGTGGTAGTTTGATCACACCTTGCAACTAATGCTTTTCGACTTGTTGCTGGGGTGGTATTCTCTTTAATTATTAGCGCACCTTGAAATCCAGAACCAAATAATTGGAAAGAGAACAGTGTCAACAAAATGGCAATATGGTGGCAGCTGTAGAGTGCTCAAGTTAATCGCCCTTCACACTCCTGGCAAGTTGCGTTGTGATATCAGTGGTGCTCAACTGAAATGTGATACACTCACTGTGAAGAGCTCCCATCTCACAGTTTGCAAACTTTTCCTGAGATCTTTCAAACAGTATCAGCCTTTGTTGCCCTTGGTGATAGATTCTGAGGACTCTAAAGCATATGTCTGGGGCATATGGGGCACCTGCAGCAACCCCAATCGGCTCTATTGCAAGACTCCCGCATTGCCTCTGCCTAGGCACACCATTGGACCTGTTCATGGCAGTTCCCCACTGTTTTGTGTCCATTTGACCTTTACCCTGGTAAGAGCCCCGTCATGTTGCTGAACGAACTTTGCTGTGCTGTCTGCTTCAGCCTCAGCTTGTCTTATCCATGCAATTGGGGTTGTGTGTAGAACATCCCGACTGTAGAAGCTGATCTTCAGATTCATCCGGAATACGATGGGGACCCTGTCTCTGGCTACAATGTAGCACTCCTAAGGCTGGAATCTCCATCAAAGCAGCCCCCCATCAAACTGATTGCACCAGATGAGGGTCTGGAGGCAGGGGAGTTGGTTGGCCTGATAGGCTGGGGACGATCCGGAGGCACTGGTGCATTTGCATCAACACTGTTAGAGGCAACTGACGTGGAGCTCGAAGGTCCGGACGTCTGTGCCGACTTTGGTGCCAAGGACACGGCAAAGGTGTTTTGCGCAGGTGCTGGGGACCACGCATTCTGTCAAGGTGCGGGATGGTAAACCTGTGCCTGGCGGAAGGGAGGACGTGTGGGCACTGTTGCTTTGAGATTCATATTGAAATCTGGGCTCTATGTTGCCTTGTGTGGACCATGTTGTTGAACTGGTGTGGTGCATACAAGATAGCTGATCCAGAGTGTATGCCGACAGAAACTGGCCGCTTGTGCGAAAGGAATGGGTTGTCAGGTCGCTGTCCAACATGTTGGCCATCCACACATCAGGACGTCCAAATTCACCAGCGTGCGAACATCCAGGTTCTACGAGAGGGGCTGGCAGCCTACAGCAGTTCATTGTGAAGCTGTGCAGGATGGGACTGAGACCGTAGTTGGCATCGTGCTTGTATGGCATGTACTTGTGTGGACGCGTTATGTTTGGCTGGACAGCACGTTGGACAGTGACATGCTATGTTTCGTGTGGTTTTCCAACTGTACAGGAGACGAAGGTGGCCCGGTGTTGAGGCTTGGTGAGGATGCATCAGGCGACGTGCAAGTTGGTGTTGCAACCAGCCAAATTGTGGATCAAGGTGTTGAGTGTGGCCTCTTTGGGAAGCCATCAAAGTTCACAGGCCTGGAGCACCTTCTTGATTGGATCAATGACGTAGTGAATGGCACTCGATGAAAACGACTCATTTGCACAATGGCTGGCAGTTCCTAGATATAGAGGAGGGGCAGCTACGAACAGTGGTGCTCAAATTTGACTACAGTTGCAGGGACTCTAATGGCTCCTCTGGCTGGTGGACAAGCTGAAAATTTGAAGGCAGTTGCTTTCCTCCTCTTATTTTGCCAGAAAGGTGGGGGTGGGTGGGTGGGGAAGGATCGGTATGGGAGGTGGGGAGAGGGGGGCAAGGGGATAGAGTGGAATTCAAGAGCAGCTGTTGTGCAGACAGTGTGTACAATTTGAGCATCAATTTAATTGGTAGGGATTGTGGGCTTGCCACAATAAAATGTAGGGAAGGCACCGTTGTTCGCACAAGCAATGCACGGTGGGCTGTAGAACAGAACCAAATGCTTTTTTTCCTCAATGTGAGAATGCCGTGGTTTTAAACGAATTGCATCATTCCAGGGACATTCATGTTTCACCCATTGTGGGACAGAGATTTTTTCCTGGGATGCTGGGCTCTCTGTCAGTGGAGGGACAAATATCGTTTACCAGCGCTCCAACCTTGGCTGAAATGTGTACCAACCACTAGCAACGTGCAGTTGCCAGATGGGCGGCATATTAAATAGAGTGTCACTATTGATGATATCCCTAGGAACCTTTACAAAGTAAGGGAATGCTTGTTGGGGTCCCCACAGTGCCGCTTCATGTGCCGCCCGTTACTGAGTTTTGACCATGGTCTTGACACACAGTAGTCGGGCAGGAGCAATTTGGGCCCATTTCTTTGCATTTGCGAGGCTGGGGTTTGGAATGAAAGCACATTCTCTGCTCCCAGGGCGAAACTCCCATTCACTGGCAATTATTTGGGAAAAACTAACTAAACTTGTCATTCGTTGAAAGCTGGGGCCAAAGGAAACATGTGCAGGTTGTACTTGACACCCCGGGCCATCACTATGCCCACCGTAGCCTAGCGAGGATTGTTGACCATGTGAATTTAGTACTGTGAGGTACTCGAATCTCGCACTGGAATGCCAGTTCGGGTGCCTATTTCTTCAAGGCGCCGACACAAGAAATGGTTTCTTGGTGCTGATAGCAGGCCTGCGGGGACACACTCTCGATCTGCCGTACATGTATGGATATCTGT